>CM035406.1:45689826-45712326 GCA_020310875.1 Ceratopteris richardii | reverse complement strand
ATATGCTTTCTTCTAGCATGAAAAACAGGATTTTGTGCTAACTTAATGCTCCTAAGATTATCACAATAAATGATGATAGGCGTTTGCACTTCCGCACCTAAATCTGCAAGTAGCATCTCTAGCCATGAAGCTTTGCATGCTTCCATTGCAACACCTCTATACTTAGCCTCTTTACTCGACAAAGCAACAACGGATTGCTTCTTGCTGCTCCATGTAATAGTTGCACTTCCAAGTGATAATAGAAAGCCACTAGTAGATCTTCTATCTAGAATACTACTAGCTCAATCTGCATCGATATATACATGAACCTGCAATTCTGCACTAGCTTCATAAAACAATGCATAATCCAAAGTAGCACTCACATAAAATAGAGTGCATCTAAATATGGTTTCCTAGGACCCTGCATAAATTGACTTTCAAGTTCAACAGTGTAGCTAAGATCAAGCCTTGTAATTGTGAGATATATCAAACTTCCCATAATTTTCTTGTACATAGTAGCATTTTCCAATGCTTCACCTGATGTGGTATCCAACTTGAGAATTTGATCTAATGGCATATACATTGGCTTACAATCAGCCATACCATAGTTTTGCAGCATATTCAAGGAATATTGCCTTTGCAACATCCATATGCCTATTTGTGTATGTATAAACTCAATGCCCAAAAAAATAGTGCAACATGCCAAGATGTTTCATGTCAAATTCTTGCATAAGGAATTGCTTTAGCTCTTTAATGATTTCTTCATTATCACCACCTACAATCAAGTTATCAAAACAAATAACCACAGTCATGATGCCATCATCACCCTTGCATATAATGAGTGATCTGCATCACACAGAAAATATAATGGTGGTTAAATAATCATCAATTATTGCATGCTAAGCACAAGGGACTTGCTTAAGCCCATGCAAAGGCTCCTACAACCTGCAAACATATTCGGGGTGCTTTGAATCCTCATATCCTTGTGGTTGGTCCATGTATACTTCTTCCTGCAACTCACCATGTCAGAAGGCGTTCTTCACATCCATGTGATGCAAAATTCATCCATTTGTTGTAGCCAATGCAAGAAGTTCTTTGACAGTAGCCATTTTAGCTACATGGCCGAATGTTTCTTCATAATCAATGCCATATGTATGTGCATATCCTTTTGTTACCAATCATACTCTATATCTGCTTATGCTACCATCAGCATTGTGCTTCACTTTGTAGACCCATTTGTAGCCTATGGGTTTCTTTCCTTGTGGCAATGGAACTAGTTTCCATGTTTCATTTACATAAAGTGAAGCCATCTCCTCATCCATAACTTTCTCCCAATCTGCATTTTGCATCTTCAAAACAAGAAGGTTCAGCATCTTGTATTACCTTGGTCATGTAGGCACAATGACGAGCCATATAGCTATCATACATAAATCATTTCCCTAAATTTTGAATCCTCCAATATCTTCTCGGTCCGGACTCTTTTCGAAACCACTTGATTCTCCATCAATGTCTTCAAAACCTGTAGATGTTTTACTATGAGCAGAAATCTTTTCTTTACCTTTCTTAGATGTAGCCAATGAATCTGTTAGATTTAAATTCCCATGCGAACTTCCACTCCATGGATTTGAGTTGGAACTATTGCTTGGTGATGCATCAGGTCCACTCAAAACTTGAGAATTCGCACTTGATTTTTCAGCACTTCCTTTGTCATTTGAGCCAAGATTAAGTCTTTTGGCATCTACATAGAAGCTTGACATTTCATCAAACATAACATCTCTGCCTATTTTTGCAATATGTCTATTTTTGGGTTAAGCGATGCCATTCTGTTGTGGTGTGTACCTGCATGAAAATTATCATCAAATTCCATGACTTTTTTAGAAAGCTACTGAATTCATTTGACATGTATTCACCTCCTCCATCAGATCTTAATGTATGAATATACTTCCCTGTCTACTTTTCCACCATAGCCTTGAAATTCTAAAAGTGAGTAAACACTTCACTCTTCTCTTTCATGAAGTAAACCCATACTTTCCATGTATGTTCATCAATGAAAGTGACATAAAACCTACATCCTCCCATAGATGTGGTCTTTGCAAGACCCCAAACATCTATATGTACTGTTTCTAGCACATTCTCACTAACATGCTTGTCACACAAAAATGATACCCTTGACTGTTTACCAAATTGACATGCTGCACATACCTGCATTTTTGCAACCTTGAAATTTGGTAGTCCATTGACAAGATCCTTTGACTGCATCAACTTCTACCTCTACAAATTTGCATGTCCAATTCACTTGTGCCAAATCTCTATATCAACAATAACCCCTGTACCTTTTGCAAACATGGCTGCATTCATTTCAAGAATTTTCACCTTTACGGTGAACATCCTACACACTTTGTTTCCTTTGGCAATCAATCTTCTATCCTGTTTGTACTCTTCTACATATAATCCATCAGCATTGAACCTAACTTGTAATATGTGGTCAACCATTTATCCAACAAAAACCAGATTCTTTGTTATATTCAGGACATACAACAAATTAGCAAGATGTTTTACCTTCCTGTCCTCCATAGATAGTGCTATGTTTGTTGTATGCTCAACAGGATGTGATGTGTCATCGTCTGTTTCAACATATCCAAGAACTGGTAGTTTTTGCAAACCACTAAACCATTCTTCATGACTGGTCATGTGATTTGAAGCACTTGAATCAACATACTAGACATTATCATTTGATTTCGAAACATAAGTACACATCATATTCATCATATGATGTTGGGACATAAACAAATTCTCATAATCATGTGCACTTGTGTATGCATAGTTGTTTTGATGCCTTCTATATTTATTTTGCTTCTTCAACGTGCAATCACATTCAAAGTGTCCAGGTTTACCACAATTCCAACAATCTTTATTGTCATTACCTGAATCATTTCTTTGGAAAATTCTACAACCTCTTCGGCTCCCCCTGCCTCGAAACTTTCCTCTACCTCCTGCATGATTCTGTTGTTAACCTTGGTCTTGGTTAGTGTTTCCTCTTCCACTTCAGAAGCCTCTACCTTTGCCTCTTCCTCTACTAGAGTAGAATACCTACTTAGAACTAGGTTTTCATTGGGGATTTGAGTCCTCACCAAGCATGGGCATTAGATCAATAAAATTTGGAATATTTTCTATGGTCTAAATAGAAGTTCTGAAATGCTTATATGCACCTCCTAAACCACTAAGGAACACTTCCACCTTATCATCATCATCTACATTCATGCCAATAGATGCAAGTGACTCACATATGTTTTTGATTTTCATGGTGTAGTCACTTATTGACATGCCCTTTTTCTCCAGTGTATGCACGTTGTTCTTGAGTTGCAATTTCTATGCCTTTGTATTGGTCTCATACAATGTCACCAAATTGTCCCAAGCCTCTTTTGGAGTTTTGGCATCTTGTATGTGCCCAATCATGCTATCTTGTATGCTAACATACATCCAATACATTACCTTTCGTGCTCCTTGATTCCACTCTTCATATGCTCTTAATTGATCCGTAGTCTGATTCCTCTCTGGTAACTGTGGATGATGTACTTTGATGTACTCTCTCATTTGATGTACTTCATTCTCTCCTTTGATGTACTTCGAGTCGCCTTTTTCCATCGAGAAATTCATCATTCTGAATCTCCAAGCATGAAAGTTGTTTTTTTCCAACTTGTGCCTCATAAATTGACTCATTCCATCAGTTTTGCCATTTTTGTAGTGATTCATAACACTACAAAAACACTACAAGCAGTACCTGTGCTTGAACACTATCACACTATGACATGACAGTTTGATCTCAAAATAACATAGTTTTTATGTATGAACAGTACACGGAATCGCTTCAAACTTTGGATCTAAAATATTTGAGTGTTTTCAAATAGGAATTAAGTTATAGTTTTGCAAATTGACCTGGTATTTTTTGTGGGCCCCTCCTTGTAGGCTCGAAATAGAGGTCAAGATGATGCCTTCTACCTTGAGACCAAATTCCATAGCAATCTAATGTCACTTGTGAATCATGCTTTCTCCATGCCTTCTCGTATACTCTGTCGACCCTCTCCATGAGCTCTCTACAACCACATTGGCTCTGATACCATGTCAAGAGAAAGGAGATAAGGAAGAGAGATCACTCACACACTCTCACACTTCAGAGGAGCACACACAGATTGAGGCAAGGAAGGATGATCTTCTTCTTCTTCTATTACATAAAAGGAATTTACAAGAATGACCTAAAACAACAATACAACTAGTGCAATATTTAAAGAATAGTACATAAGGAAAATCCTAATGTCCACGAATGATTGAGCTGGCAAGAGACAAATGTCTCATCACTCTCACTAGATAAATCTAGTAAAGCTCACTAAAGTATCCATAACATATACCAGCATAACAACTATACATGTTAGAGAAGTGAAAAAGTGAAACGTGTCATCCTCGATCATCACATGTTGAGCTTGATATCTCCACAATACATCTATCTCTCTCTCTCTTTCTCTCTCTCTCTCTCTCTCTCTCTCTATATATATATATATATATATATATATATATATATATATATATATATATATATATATATATATATATATACATACATACATACATACATACATACATACATACATACATACATACATACATACATACATACATACATACATACATACATACATACATACATACATACATACATACATACATACATACACACACACACACACACACACACACACACACACACACACACACACACACACACACACACACATATATATATATATATATATATATATATATATATATATATATATATATATATATATATATATATATATATATATATATATATATATATATATATATATATATATATATATATATGTGTGTGTGTGTGTGTGTGTGTGTGTGTGTGTGTTTATAAGTACAACCACCCCAAAGTTTGTTGTAGATGTAATGGAGCTCCACTGCGTAATTTTGTCCAACTTATTTGAGAAACTTTCAATTCTCTTGATCAGTAAACAATCACCGATCATGGTCGAAACAATGATGTATGTTGGTTTTTGAGGATAAATCGGATGGGTTCAACTACCCATTATCAACATACTATTCGATTTAGACGTCTGTGGAAGCACACGAACAACACAAGGAAGAAGAAGAAGCTCGGAGCACAACACACAATACTGAATGTATTACCACTAGAATGTACAAAAATAAGTAACCCGTTAGGGCTATAGGGGTATATACTGTTGAGAGTTCCATGCTCCACCCTTTTGTCCAAAGGTACTTTCATTCTCATGCAAGCACATTTATCCCACATGCAAGGGAATTCTCTCAAACTCCATATAAGCAAGGCCTCCCTTCACTCCATACAAGTCATTCCACTCTAGCTCATTGCCAAGAGTGTGCTTCCACTCCTCATGGAGTCTCCATGCTCATAGAGCAATCTTTGTAAGTTCATTTCCATTTGAATCTATTCATCATGTTTTCATATCTTTTGTTCCTTCCTCCATAGTTAATCAATTTTGTGATTAATTGTAGAGTAGGAGTAGCTTCTTTCATTTCATCATGGTATCAGAGCATAGGTTAACTATTTCTCTTTTTGAGTTTTCTTTGTTACTCCCTCCCTCCCTCCCATGTTTTCTTCAATAAGAGTGCTTCTAAGCACTATTCCATTTTTTTTCTTATCATCATTATCATTACCTAATGCTTCATCATTAGTTGATAATCATCATTAGTTGATAAGCTTTGCATAGTTGAGTTTTTTTTTTTCATTAGAATAAAGTGCTTTTCAGCACTGCTATCTGAAATCAAAGTGCTTATCAGCACTCTTCATGGAGGAGCCAAGATGAACATAGAGCATCTTATAGCATTATATCAAGAACGTGCATCATCAAGTGGAAGCGGAAGTATTTAGAGATAACCTCTTTATGAGCTCAGGCAAGAAAGAAGAACTCTCTCTTGAGAGCATTCAATGAGAATTCGAACGCCCGTAGATGGCATAGAAGGCAAGAGATAGTACATCATCTCACACATTGCTGGCCCAAAAATAGAGTGCTCAACTCAACTGAGATGAAATCTTCAACTATCTATCTACACACAGAGATAGAGAGATGCATGCATTTGTGCAGAGTCAGAAGGACAGAGAGCAACTGGACGTTCTGTTCTTCACTCCATCATCGCTCCATCTCTACATCATTTAATTTTCATTTGCGCCCAAGCCGATCGATTCGACAGCTACACAGACTGCTTTGATCTTTCTATGAGGGTTGACTATTACTCATTACTGATGATACTGATGAGCATGAGCAGCATCCAGTGTCTGAATGTATGGGCTTAATAGCAACAGGATCGCTTATCCACTCGTGTGGAATTACTTATGTTATAGTAGAAGCCATTTCACACACCTGTACAACAGCGCCACTTTCACAGTAAAATTCGTAGCCACGCACTATGCAAAACTCGGTGTTTAGCTCTCAGTTCCTTTCCTACTCTTCCTTGGACAATTTCACTTGCATGATTTTTTGTTCCAGTGCTTTCTAGAGCCCTTGCAAGAAGATATTGCGCTTGCTTTTACGTCAATGAGGTGAAATGTATTCCATGCATAGAAAAGGCAAGGAAGCATGGAGACCAGAGAACTAAAGTTTAATAGTGTTGGATGTGATGGCTGGATGCACTCAGAAGATGAGGTTGGAGTTGCTAAACTTGCTTCACACCAGCCCTCCTTTGATTCCAGGTATGCTTAGTGGACCCCTTGAGCTTCCAAATGATACTAAGAAACTATATATGTGCTTTACAAATTAATTGTGTAATAACCAAATCAAAACAGATGATTTTGAACCTTCACAAGTCCAAAAACTTTCTATTCCTGTAATGGTACCTGCTCAGTCTTAAGCTCAGTGTGACCAGCACACTTACAATTGGATTAATTCCTTCTGGGAGTATTAAATTAACTTAACAAGCTACCATTAGCAAGTTAAATCACTCCAATTGATAAACTATGCACTGAGAATGGTCTTTAGCAAAATCAGAGACACCCCCGACTTTTTAGGATCTACACAGAAAAATACCAGAGACTGCTTCGTCCGCGATTTCTCCCAATTGGCTGAATGGAATGACTTGAAACTTTATAGTGTTGTAGAATACTTTGAGCTGGTTCCAATGAGCTTTGAATCATCCAATTTGGTTCAGTAGATCTTGAGATATGCTTCTCTGAAGTTGACAGACTTGGAGAAGATGACATAGAGAAAATCAGAGATGGTAAATGTGTATATACTATTGATTTAGATGGTTGTACAATCTCATTAGCTTGACAAGCATAGCTAATTGAGGTGTAGTGGTGTAGGCTATGAAGTAGCACTAACACACACTCAGTTACAATGAGTGATAGACCTCGGGAGTTGAACTGAATGAGAGAGACTAACCCGCGAGTTTTTTCCTAGTCTTTTATAAGGTATCACTTGAGGTTTGAATTTCAAATTCAAATGTAGGCTCCCTCAAATATCTCATCTAAACATATGGAGATATTCTCTCCATTCATACCTTCCAAATTCCACGACTTTTGAAGGTAGGTGTGATTATATGAAGTCATATTGACTTTTACATGAGGTAAAAGATAACTAAGCATAGGCAAGTGTTCCTATGCTCTTCCTTCAAATGAAGTCTTCATGAATTAATCCAAACTCTTGTAAAACCTTCAAGGTTGATATCCAATGCTAAGCTATCAATGTCCAATCTTTATGTTGAGTCTTCAAGGTACAAATCAATGCCAAGTGTGAAGGCTTGTTTGCACCAACAGCTCCCCCTCAAGCCAAACACTTGCTTGAGTCTTCATCTTTAGTCTTTAATGATATCCTGTAATCCAATCATGGATTTAAACTTGCATAGCTTGTTTCCATCTAATGCTTTAGTAAGCAAATCAGCACATTGTATGTTAGTAGACACATATGATAATTGAATTTCTTTGCTAAGTAATTTTTCCCTCACATAGTGGTAGTGAACCTCTATGTGTTTTGTCCTAGCATGATAAATGGGATTAGCTGCTAGGTGAAGAGAACTTGTGTTATCACCAAATATGATTGGTGGCCTTGTGTATAGGCCCAATTCTGAATATAATAGCTTCAACCATATAGCTTCTTGAGTGGCATTGGCTAGCCCTCTGTACTCTGCCTCAGTAGATGATAGAGCTACTGTGGGTTGTTTCTTGGATGACCAAGAAATTGGTTTATCACCTGCAAAACATATGTAACCAGATGTACTCCTCCTGTCATCCTTGCAACCTGCCCAATCTGCATCTGAGTATACCTTAATGTCAGTGTCTGATGAATATGGAAAGTACAAACCATGATTTTGTGTTCCCTTTAGGTACTTTACTATCTTCTTTGCTGCCTCCAAATGTGGTATTCTTGGTTTGTGCATAAATTGGCTAAGTACACTAACACCATATGATATATCAATCCTGGTTAAGGTAGCATAATTAAGACTACCTACCAAACTTTGGTAACCTGTAATATCCTTGAGTTCTTCTCCTTCATGTGCACTGAGTTTGTGGTTGACCTCCATAGGAATGTTTGAGACTTTAGCTTCCTGCAAATTAAACTTCTTGACCATGTCCTGAATGTACTTCTTCTGAGTAATAAATATACCTGAATTTGTGTAGACCAATTCAAGTCCTAGGAAGTACTTCAATAATCCAAGATCATTCATCTTGAATTCCTTCATCATTTGTCCTTTGATGTGTCTTATTCCCTGAACATCATTTCCTGTAATAATGATGTCATCAACATAGACACACAAGTATATTACCTCTGAATTGTTCCTTTTTATAAACAATGAAGTATCTGCTTTACTCATCACAAATCCTTGATCTAGTAGATAGGTTGTCAACCTGTAATTCCATGCTCTAGGTGCCTGCTTCAATCCATACAGAGCCTTCTTCAATTTACAAACATGATTTACCTTATTGGAATCTTCATAGCCAGGTGGTTGTGACATGTAGACCTCTTCAGATATCCATCCATTCAAGAATGCATTCTTCACATCCAGTTGGTACATGTTCCAATTTTTGGATGCAACCACACTCACCATAATTCTGATAGTTGGCATCTTGGCCACAGGAGAAAATGTCTCCTCATAATCAATGCCTTGGGTTTGTGCAAAACCCTTGGCTACCAACCTAGCTTTATACCTGTTTATTGTACCATTTGAGTTTCTTTTGAGTTTGTAGATCCATCTGGATCCTATCACCTTCATGGAGTCCTTCTTGGGTACCAAGTCCCAAGTATCACTCTCCTTGAGAGCCTCCATTTCTTCATCCATTGCTTCCTTCCATTCTAGTTTAGTAATTGCTTCTTCAAATGTACCTGGTTCTTCATTCAAGAGATCCTTTGCAAGATATACAGAATGCTTGGTTACAAGTGAAGTATCATACCCATACCTAATAGGTTTCTTCTTTTCTCTTTGAGATCTCCTCATAGCTTGAGTTGAGGATTCTGGATTGTCTTCTAGTTGCTTCATCTTCATCTTCCCTTTGGATTTCCAAGCCTTGAATTCTTCAATGTTGATGGTGTCTTCATCATCTGAGCTTGTGTCCTCTTTCTGAATTGGTTCTTGCCTGATAAGCTTGGGAAAGTCTTCTTCCATATCATAAGGTAGGCTAACTTTCCTGCACTCATTTTCATACCATGAATCATTTTCATCAAAGATGACATCTCTGCTTACCTTGAAGCCTTTGTTTGAGGGGTTATAAAACCTGTATCCCTTTTGGTTCAAATCATAACCAATGAAAATACACTTCTCTGCCTTAGGATCTAGCTTTCCCCTTACCTGTGAGGGAATATGCACATATGCAACACACCCAAAGATTTTGCAATGATCCAGAGATGGTCTCTTACCATGCCAAGCCTCATAGGGTGTCATTCCATCAAGTGTCTTTGATGGCAGCCTGTTGATTAAGTATGTGGCAGTAGATACACTCTCTGCCCAAAGATAATTTGGCAATTTTTTCTCATTAAGCATAGACCTAGCTGTCTCTACAATGAGTCTATTCCTCCTTTCAACTACCCCATTTTGTTCAGGTGAGTACCTTGTAGTAATCTCCCTCTTGATGCCTCTTTCCTGCAAGAAATCTTCAAAGTCATTGGAGAAGTATTCTCCACCACCATCTTACCTTAGCCTCTTCAAATGTCTACCTGTTTGATTTTCAACTAATGCAAGATACCTTTTGAAACAATTAAATACTTCATCCTTATGTTTCATGAAGTATAAGACAGTCCATCTGCTATAGTCATCAATAAAGGACACATAGTACCTTGATCCAGATATGGATGGCTCCTTGCTAGGTCCCCAAACATCTGTATGCACCAATTCCAAATAATCTTCATGCATAAAACCTTTCTTGGTATAGGGCAATCTGTGTAACTTACCAAATTGACAAGCCCCACACTTGTATATCATATGTTGCTGGGATACATTAGGTATCCCAAGCACACATTGATCTCTACTCATTTGTTTTAGAGTCCTCTCTCCAATGTGACCTAATCTCTTGTGCCAAATCTCCAATTCTGATAGGGTTTGGTCCTTATAGTTGTACAAATCAATACTCTTAGTGTCTTCAAGTTCAAAGGTAAACAATCTACCTGATTTTTCTCCCTTGGCTATCCTTCTGAATCCATGTCTTGGATCCTCCACATATGCACCATGTTGAGTGAACCTGACCTGTAGACCTTTTTCAACAATCTGACCTACACTCATCAGATTCTTGGTGATTGTTGGAACATACAACACTCTGCTTAGTAAATTCTGATTACCATCACTTGTTTTGACGTTACCTACTTTAACAACTGAATGTTTAGTGTCATCACCTGTCTGCACTTGGTGCTTGCCTTTAGGTTCTTCCAAATCAGAGAGTAAGGCAACATTTCCAGCTACATGGTTAGAGCAACCTGAATCAATATAGAATAAGTGATCATCATTGATACCTGATTTAGATGTCATGTTCATGATCAACAAGGAATCATCTTGATCCTCTGCATAATTGTTGTAATCCTTCCTATTTCTATATCCACCTTGATAATTGCCATTGTGATTGTAGTTGTTGTTGTAACTATTGTTGTAGCCATGGTAGCCTTGAGATTGATTGAATCTGCCTCTGCCTTGAGAGTATCCTCCTCTTTGGTGACCTCTTCCTCTTTGGTTCTTGTAGTTTTTGTAGCATTCATCTGTAGTATGGTTAGACAAGCCACAAATATTGCATGGTGATTGGTTATAGGGTCTCCCCCTACCTGACTTACCTCCTCTGCCCCTACCTCTAGATGATCTACCTCTCCCTGCATAGTTTGCTTGGGAGGTAGAGCCTTCTTCATCAACCTTCTTGCTTTTACCCTTGTCTTTAGTCTTCTTATCAGTATATAGGGCAGAGGGATTGTTACCTTTTGATTGCTCTCCATTCTTTGTGATCTTTGCTTCATGTGTAAAGAGTTGTCCAATCAGAGTTGTGAGATCAGGTGCTTGGATGTCCATGTACAAGTCCATTGTTGTGGTAAAGCTCTCCCACTTGTCATCTGCCTTTAGTCCATTGATCACTTGTCTGACTATCTGCTCTTCCTCAATTTCTTCTCCAACACTTGCAAGTTGATCTGCAATGTCTTTGACTTTGGTGACAAAATCTGAGACACATTGTTTTGATTGCTTCCTAAGAGTTGTAAACTCAATCCATAGCTGATTCTTTCTGGCCCTTGTGCTTGATGAAAAGTATGTTGACAAGGTTTCCCAAGTCTCTTGGGAAGTCTTGCAATTCCTTACATGAGGTAGAAGGAAATCAGAAATAGAGTTTAGAAGATATGACCTTGCCAAAGCATCTTTTGCACACCATTGGTTGAGCCTCTCATGTTCATCCTTTGTTGGTAGGCCTCTGGTCTTGAATGAGGGCAACTCCTCATCTCCTGAAATGTATCCATACAAGCTTCTCCCTTGTAGATAGGTCTTCATTCTTAATGACCAAGCCTGGTAATTATTTCTATCCAATTTGTCAATGAAGGAAGGGAAACCATCACCCATGATTACCTTATTTGCTCTGATACCACTGTTGGATGTGATGGCTGGATGCACTCAGAAGATGAGGTTGGAGTTGCTAAACCTGCTTCACACCAGCCCTCCTTTGATTCCAGGTATGCTTAGTGGACCCCTTGAGCTTCCAAATGATACTAAGAAACTATATATGTGCTTTACAAATTAATTGTGTAATAACCAAATCAAAACAGATGATTTTGAACCTTCACAAGTCCAAAAACTTTCTATTCCTGTAATGGTACCTGCTCAGTCTTAAGCTCAGTGTGACCAGCACACTTACAATTGGATTAATTCCTTCTGGGACTATTAAATTAACTTAACAAGCTACCATTAGCAAGTTAAATCACTCCAATTGATAAACTATGCACTGAGAATGGTCTTTAGCAAAATCAGAGACACCCCCGACTTTTTAGGATCTACACAGAAAAATACCAGAGACTGCTTCGTCCGCGATTTCTCCCAATTGGCTGAATGGAATGACTTGAAACTTTATAGTGTTGTAGAATACTTTGATCTGGTTCCAATGAGCTTTGGATCATCCAATTTGGTTCAGTAGATCTTGAGATATGCTTCTCTGAAGTTGACAGACTTGGAGAAGATGACACAGAGAAAATCAGAGATGGTAAATGTGTATATACTATTGATTTAGATGGTTGTACAATCTCATTAGCTTGACAAGCATAGCTAATTGAGGTGTAGTGGTGTAGGCTATGAAGTAGCACTAACACACACTCAGTTACAATGAGTGATAGACCTCGGGAGTTGAACTGAATGAGAGAGACTAACCCGCGAGTTTTTTCCTAGTCTTTTATAAGGTATCACTTGAGGTTTGAATTTCAAATTCAAATGTAGGCTCCCTCAAATCTCTCATCTAAACATATGGAGATATTCTCTCCATTCATACCTTCCAAATTCCACGACTTTTGAAGGTAGGTGTGATTATATGAAGTCATATTGACTTTTACATGAGGTAAAAGATAACTAAGCATAGGCAAGTGTTCCTATGCTCTTCCTTCAAATGAAGTCTTCATGAATTAATCCAAACTCTTGTAAAACCTTCAAGGTTGATATCCAATGCTAAGCTATCAATGTCCAATCTTTATGTTGAGTCTTCAAGGTACAAATCAATGCCAAGTGTGAAGGCTTGTTTGCACCAACAAATAGGAACATCAAACTGGAACGGATGTATATCGATTGGCATTTATTACCGGTAGAGGGTTCTTCTCCTGGAGGATCACAGGAGCAAAGTGGAGGAGCCAATACCAATGTAGCTTTGATAGTGCTAGCCATCATCGCGGCGCTTGCTGTGTCTATTCTGTTTGTAGTATTCCTATATTACTGCCACATTCTCTACAAGGTCAAAAAAAGGGCTCGGAGGTAGAAATACAAGAGCAATGTGCAGCTTCCAAATAGATAATAACTGGTTTGATTTTGGTCGCAACAGTTCAAAAGCAAAGCAGAGAGCTTCCTCCATGTCCTAAGGAGATGAACATGCGTGCTTCTCCATGATTAGAGTGCCTATTTGTGCAGGTGATGACTAGATACTGGGCTGAAATGAAGACGTGCAACTTTAGAGCCAAAGATAGCAAACGTGGAGAGATATGCGCATAAGTTCCACTCCGGAAGAAGGTTCAATGCATGAAGCGCAGTGTGCAATTGTGTGACATAAGCAGTTATGTCAACAGAGGGAAGTTTCCTTCTGACATCTATATGCAATCTCATCGCCACATAGCTATCCACATGCTTTTGAGATGTCCAATCCTTTATCTTTTGATGTAATTTCTCGATGAATCATATGGCACTCTCACTAAAGTGAGAAAATATCCAGACTTACCTAGCTCTACAAAGAGTTGATCCAATGAGTATTATTGAGCTCCCGATCATATCAAGCCCCATGTAAAGGGATTAGACACTGCCACAACAAAGTGGTAAGACCTTCCCTATGGCTTGCACAAATATGTACTTCATCAAAACCTCAAAGGGAGGCAAATGGTTCCATATGCACTACCTACCCCATGTTGTAAACCCTTTATATGTCTAGGGATCCCATATGTCCCTAGTTCCCATTAAAAACCACTTGGATCCCATATGTCCAAGTTATTTCTTGGGATCCCATATGTCCCAAGATCCAAGGGATGCCATATGTCCCAAACTTGAATCCCATATGTCCAAGTTATGTCCAAGGATCCCATATGTCTTTGGATCCTAAAACCAAATGGACGAAGTGACCCCATATGTCACTAGTCCCCCATATTAAAAACAAAAGGGTCATCACATGGAGGGGGGGTGTTGAGAGTTCCATGCTCCACCCTTTTGTCCGAAGCTACTTTCATTCTCATGCAAGCACATTTATCCCACATGCAAGGGAATTCTCCCAAACTCCATATAAGCAAGGCCTCCCTTCACTCCATACAAGTCATTCCACTCTAGCTCATTGCCAAGAGTGTGCTTCCACTCCTCATGGAGTCTCCATGCTCATAGAGCAATCTTTGTAAGTCCATTTCAATTTTAATCTATTCATCATGTTTTCATATCTTTTGTTCCTTCCTGCATAGTTAATTTATTTTGTGATTAATTGTAGAGTAGGAGTAGCTTCTTTCATTTCAACATATACAAGCCGGGGGAAATGAACCTCCTAAAGAGGGAAAAAAGTGCCTCGGCAGTCCTAGTGTGTTCACACACATCACTACCTAAATGTATCAACAAATCCCCCTTTGGACTGATGTGGGGAACAAGGAGCTGGCACTCATGTATAAGGAAGTGCCAAACTATGTGGAATCAATCCACAAAAGGAAGTAAGCCCAAAGCTTTGCGGAAAGATTCAAACTTCTCCCTAGGCAAAGCCTTCATGAAAAGGTCTACAACGTTCCCCTGCATGGGCACATATGCCAAAATGATCTCTCTTGTAGAGAACCTCTCCTTGACATAATGATAATGCACCTCAATGTGCTTAGGGGAACACAGGGTTCCTCGCAATCGCTAATGCGCTGACTGTCAGTGAAGATTCTTGTGGTAGAAGATTGACCAACACCCAAATCAGCCATACGCCATCTGAGCCACACACATATAACACTCACTATGAAAGCAACCCTATACTCAGCCTCACAATTGGAAGTGACAACAGTAGGCTTCTTCTTGCTTAGCCAAGATATGCATGAGCTACCAAGCATGAAGCAAAAACCACTAGTGGACACACGAGTGTCATAGCAACAAGCCCAATTAGAGTCAGAAAAGGCATGCAAATCTGGCGGTAGTGATCCCCCCTTGGGATAAAACAACCCAAGTAGTCGGGTACCACTCAAGTAGCGAATGATGCGCTTAATTGCCTGCCAATACTTGACACCTAGGCAATGCATAAATGTGCTCATCTGTGAGATAGCAAACTGAATATCTGGCCGCGTAATGCATAAGTAAATCAAGCATCCAACAACCTACTACAAGAGAACAACATCAAATGCATCTCCATCATCATGAAGACTCAATCGTAAATCTGTCTCCATAAGAGTGGCAATAGGTTTACAGTCTTCAAGGCCAAAACACTGCAATAATATGTCAATATATTTCGTTTGACACAAAGCTATTCTGCCATCAACTTGCATAGATTGAATGCCCAAATAATGATGCAAATGCCCCAAATCAAACATCTCAAATGACGCATGCAAATCAGCCTTGAAATCATACACAACAATGATCAGACGCATATCATTAGCACACTTTGCATATAAGATGCTTTCAGTTGGAATATTCTCAAAACCATGTGCAATCAGATAGGCATGTATCTTTTCATACCAAACACGTGGTGCTTGCTTTAAAATATATAATGCCTTCTTTAACTTACACACCTGGTTCTCATGCCCTTTCTACACAAAGCCATGCGGCTGAAAAACATACACTTCTTCATGCAAGTCACTATTCAAAAATTTTCTTTTAATGTCCAACTAGTGTACATTCCAACCATGATGAGCTACAAGTGCACAGATGCTATGAACAGTAGTCATTTGGCATGTAAGTGCAAAGGTTTCATCAAAATCAATGCCTCTTTCCTATGCATAACCCTTTACAACAAGCCTAGCCTTATAACTGTCAACTATTCCATCAGGTTTATGCTTCAACTTGTATACCCACTTAGTGCCAATGGTCTTCTTTCTGGGAGGCAAGTTACATAAAGACCAGGTACCATTTGTCATGATAGCATCATATTCAGATTGCATTGCAACCATCCAATGTTCAGAATTTTACGAGTATGGTATGATATAGGTGCATCTAATTTTCTATCACGCAAAGTCTACACTAGCCATTTTGGCATAATTTTTGCCTCCTCAATATCAACTCTCTCATCAACAAGTGCATCATGCAAATCTGCATTAGAAATGGAATGATTTGCATGATCACATGAAATCTATAAAGGTTGAGAAATTGCCTCAATAGGACTAGCACTAGATTGTCCACCTATAAAAAGAGGTAGGAAAGTATCATACATGTCTTTGGAGCTAACATATGTCTCCTTCGTACATGAAAGTAAATGTTGAATAGCATCTTCCACAAACAAAACATCATGGCTAACCAAAATGTGTTTAGTCTATGGATGATATAGGTGATAGCTTTTGCTTTCAGAACTAAACCCAACAAAAATACATTTTGTTGCTTTATCATCCAATTTCCTGTGATGTTGTTCAAGCACTAATGCATATGATAGACAACCAAAAACATGCAGATGAGCAACAGATGGCTTGCGACCATGCCAAGCCTCATATGGAGTGATAGACTGCAATGCTTTAGTGGGACACGTGTTAAGTACATATGTTGCACACATGACAACCTCAAGCTAGAAACTATGTGGTAAAGCCTGACTCTTAACCATACACCTCACCATCTCCATGAGTGAGATTGTTCTTTCGTTTAGCAACTCCATTCCATTGAGGTGTATACACTGATGTTTTATCCCAGGTTCAACAAAAAATGCATCAAAGTTAGAAGACATATATTCCCCCCCTCGATCAGAACAGAGGGTGCCCATTTTACATGCTGACAAATTTTCAGCCAAAACCAAAAACTATTTGAAGCACATGAATGCTTCAGACTTTGCTTTCAATGGATATACCCATGCATGCCTAGAGAAATCATCAATGAAAGTCAGGAAGTAAAGATAGTTTCCAAAACCGGGTTTGAACTAAACCATCTTTTGGAAAGGAGGAATGCTACATTTTGCCCAAAATACAACCTTCATGCCCTTTGCATCTAACATAGCCTGAGAATCATGTACTGCACATGCTGAATCATTCATAGATTTTTCATAGTTTATGAGCTTATACAGCCCACGACATAAAATGTGAGAAGAAATAATCATGTCTCCATTTGACAGATCATGAACTGTATATCTATCATCAACAAATTTCACAACCAAGCCAATCTTGGCTAATGTAGAAACTGATAATATATTTTTCTTGATCCCTGGCACAAATAAGGCATCTGACAAAGTGAAAGAACTACCATCAGCAATAATGAGAATGATCTTACCAACTCCCATGACAGGATAATAGGAATTATTGGTGCATGTGATAGTATTCCCTGTAGGGTCAGGCTCGAGTGAAGTGATGAAACTCTGTTGCGAGGTAATATGTTTGGTTGCATGAATATGGAAGTACCTACTATCAAACATCTGAGTCTACTACACACATATATTGTTCAAGAGAAGATGGGTCAAAACTGCAAACAGTAGTAAACACCCATTCTTCATTCTGCATAAGATTAGGAGACTCTATTTTTGGTGTAGATGCCTTTGGAACAACCATTCCAACCTCTTTTTTTCTTTGCCTCCTTTGTAGCCAGTTTTGGACAGTTCTTTAAGACATGATTGTTTCCTTTACAGTACTTACAAAATAATTTTTGCTGTTCTGATTTCTTCTCATCTTTGTCTTCCTTCTTCAAATGTGGAGAGTTTGCAGATTTTTGCTTACTAGTAGATGAGCTTCATTTACCTTTGCCCTTTTGATTAGCCAAGAAAGCTTGATCTGCAACACGCATAATGGACCTGTTCTACCTAGACTGATCTTCCTGTAATAGAATAGAGACTAACTTCTCAAATGACAAGACATTTGGATTTCCTTTCATCATCAAACCAAGAGTAGAAGCAAAAATCTGATATGAATCAGGAAGACCATAGAATCACCTTCATTCATATGTGAATAAGAGATGCAAATATTGCCAGAAGGCTGGTCATACTATTGATGAGTGTAGAAAGCTTGCTAAGTGCAATGAAAAGAAGAAGGAATCTGGCATGTCTATTGCTGAAAATTCAGCAAATGCAAAGAATGATGAAGCTAGAATGGCTCAAGATTTTTGGGCATGTGTTGTTACATGTCATTATGATGCATCTTTGCATTCTAAATGTATGGTTGTGAGTGAGGTGGATTCGGATTGGTTCTTTGATAGTGGTGCTTCAAAGCACATAACTTCATGCAAAAGGTTTTTTGTATCTTTGAAAGATGCAACCAAAGGAGAACATGTGGTGTGTGCAAACAATGCCTCTTATCCTATCATTGGAGTAGGAGAAATTGAGCTTACGGCTGCAAATGGAGGTGTGATTCTCTTGAAAAATGCATTGTATGTCCCTGGTATCAAGAAGAACTTAATTTCAGTTCCATAGATTGTCAAAACTGGACTTCATGTACACTTTGTTGATGATAAGTGTATGGTTCATGATTTCAGCAATGGTGATATTATCGTGATGTCTGGTACATTATGTAATGGTTTGTATTGCATGGATACATACAAGAGGGCTCCCTCAAATGCCTTGGTTGCACGTACTTCTTCCATGGCTGAAATGGAACTTTGGCATGCTCATTTTGGTCACGTGAACTTCAATAGTTTGCTTTAATTGCAAAAGAAGGACATGTTTATTGGTTGGCCAACACTTGAGTCCATGGAAACGCATGCATGTGAAGGTTGCATTCTAAAAAAAAAGCATTGTGCTTCTTTTCCAAAAGATAGTCATACACACACTACAAGTACTTTGTACTTAGGGATATTATTCAGCTCTTACTGCAGTTCAGTTCATCATCAATAGAGAGAGCTATTCTAGCCATCCGTCTTCTCTGTGTGTCTTGCTGTGTTTGTGCTCCTTATGTGTGCTTCTCGTGTGTCTCTCACACTTCTACACACACCCAACAATGGCATTGCAAAGGAAAAACTATTCTCTCATGGAAATGGAAAAGTGTATAATAAACATTTAGGCTTTATCTCACAATTTTTTGCTTGAAGTTGTAATGTATGTTGCATATGTACTTAATTGGTGGCCTACAAAAGCATTAAAACCTATAAATCCTTATGAAGCTCGGCATGGTTGCAAACCATAATGCTATTCATCTATGTGTTTTTGGTCTTGTAGAGTGTGCATTGATTTGTAAACAACAACAAAAGAATTGGACAATAAGGTTGTTAAATATATTTTTGCTAGGTACAATTCTAAGAGCAAAGGCTATTGCCTATATCACCCACAAGTTAAATTCATTCTAGTTAACCATGATGTAGTTTTTGTGAAGGATGCTACACAACCTTTACTTTCATGTATCAAGGAGACATCAATGAGCTTAATGGATGTGTATGATACATTATTGAATCTTTTCATTGGAGAATAGTCAAATGTCCTAGCGAGACAATCACTCAACATATGTAGGTTTTGAATGAGAACATGAATCATACCATTTTTTATGCAAGTAATTCATAGTGAAAAAGGAAAAACCTATGCCGGAATGGTTGGTGCAAACTTTGAGTTACAACAAGTTAGATGTACCTTTTCCTTATTGTACTCTCTTAGGCTTCAATGGTGCTTCATTTGCATTCGATTGTTGTGCGATGGGTGTATCTAGCCTTTATGATGAGAATGAACCTATTTTATTTGTTGAAGGAAAAAAATTAAAAAATTTGGATGGCTACAATGCAATTTGATTGTGATGTTGTTATGAAGAATACAATTTGGTCTTTGTATAAATTACCTCTTGGTAAGAAGAAAACTGGCAATAAATGGGTTTATATGCTGAAACACAAGATTGATGGTAGTCTTGATCAATATAAGGCTAGGCTTGTAGAGAAATCTTAATCTCAAGAAAAGGGCATTGATTTTGATGAGACCTTTGCATCTACATGCTATATGACAACCGTCAGGAGCATCTCTACACTTGACGCTCACAATGGCTAGAATGTATATTAGTTGACATCAAAATGCAGTTTGGATGAAGAAGTTTATGTTTTCCAACCTCGTGGTTTCTTGGAAAAAGGGTATGAAAGAAAAGTGTGTAAGTTAAAAAAGACGTTGTATGGACTAAAGCAACCACCATGTGCTTGGTATAAGAAGATATGTGCCTACTTATTAGCACATATATTTCATAATAGTCCAACTAAAAGCATCTTGTGTGTGAAGATGCAATTGATGTAGCTTTTATAGTTTTTGTGTATGTAGATGATATTCTACTCATTGGTCCTAATGAGATGTACATTTTATGTATTTAAGGTTTATTTTCATGCTATCTTTTGAAATGTCAGATTTTGGGCATTCACATCATTATTTGAGCATCAAATTTATGCAACTTGATGGTGAAATTCTTTTGTGTCAAACTAAATACATTGACATGTTCTTGCAGCAAAGCCTTGAGGATTGTAAACCTATTGCCACTCCCATGGAAATAGGTTTACAATTGAGTTTTGATGATGTTAAAGACGTATTTGGTGCTAAACTCTATCATCGAGCTATTTATGCCTTATTTGTGTGTGCATCACTAGGCTTGATATTCAGTTTCTTATCTCTTAGATGATCATATTTATTCACAACACATGACTAAGCATATATAAAAAATTAAGCATATCTTTCACTAGTTATTTGGTACTTGGTAGCTTGGGCTTTTTTATCCCAAGGGGGGGGTTAGTACTCCTAGATTTAAACACTTTTTTTTAATCCAATCAAGCTAGATGTTATGAAATTTATGTGTACATGAGTGATGCCTGCTTTGTTCTTGGTAGCGTATGGATACCTTGGTTGAGCAAGAAGAAAAATAGTGAGGCCACTTCTAGCTATGAGGTTGAGTATAGACAACATTTATAGCTTTTGTTGAGTGCATGCAGCTTAGTTTCCCTATGAATGACATGGGTGTTGGTGAGATTTTTGTCATAACCATATTGAATGACAACCAAAGAGTGCATTGATAGTTGCAAGGAAACCACTAAGCAAATTGAGGTGCACTATCATTATGCTAGGGAGAGACTCTCTACTAGAAAGATCACTTTGGCATATGTGCCAACATGGGACAATGTCATATATTATACCTTTTTACAAAGGCTTTGGCTCATGAGAATTGTGAGGCTTTTTGAAAATCTTTGGGCTTACTTCCTTTTTGGGACTGATGTTGTAAAGTGGATTGAAAAGGTTCAAGTTATAATAAAATTAGGAAGTTCTAAAGTATTAGACAAGTTTTTTGTTTATCCTAGTGGCTAAGTCCATTGGATGGGAAGGAGGAGCTCTTGGATTCAATCCCTACAAGTGTTGTGGGAGACCAATTTGCTTAATGACTTTCAAGAGCCTTCAAGAAGCATCCACTCAAGTTAAAGTGAATTAAATTGAGTCCAATGGGACTCAATTCAAGTGGTGAGTACACCTATCAATAGTTGAATCTAGTGGAAAGTTGTAAAAGTAGAGATGGAGATTGTACATGCATATGTGGGCTCCAGATATTCTAATGTTCATATTTATTTCCTAAGGTCTATATAATGGAAGGTTGGGTGGAGATTCATAGGTAATTTCTTTTGTGCATGGAGGCTAGGTTCTAGAGAGATCTTAATATTGGTATTAGAGCCAAGTTGCAACTTCCATGGTGAACTTGGTGTCTCATCTTCTTCTTCAAGCTTCCATGGAGAGATTGCTCGGATTTCTTCTTGAATTATAAATACTAGACCAACTCTATTAATCGATACAGAGAAGGCAACATCGAATACTTTTAAGAATTTCTCTCAAAGTTAATATTTGTTGCGTGGTTCGTGTGGAGAGTCTTAGGAGCCCTTATCTTTTGCAAAAGGGATTTAAAGTGACTGCAGGGCATAGAATTTGAACTCACATAGCCTTCTTGATTACCATTTATGCAAGCATAGAGGGGGAAGAAAAGAAAGAGATAGATAGAGCCTAAGGTGAGGCATTTGAGCACACACACATCCATATTTTTTCCCATTCATCTTCATAAACTCCATTTCTTTCATTCAACTCTTCTCATGTTTTGACCAATTTTTAGTTGAAGAGCATGTGAGAGGCAATAGTCGAGGGAATATACACTCCTTTATTTAGTCTCATGAGCATCTGACCTCATTTCTTTTGGAGGTGATAAGTATTTAAGGAAATGAGAGAGAGAGAGAAGGAATAAAATAGACCAGAGGCACTATTGAGCTCACATA
>CM035406.1:45539826-45682326 GCA_020310875.1 Ceratopteris richardii | reverse complement strand
CTTGCTGCAACATACTCTGCTTCTGTGGTGGAAACAACTGTGCATTCTTGAAGACGAGATCTCCAAGAAATAGCGCCTCCAGCAAAATGAAAAATGTACCTTGGTGTAGACTTACAATTGTCTACACAACTAGCATAATCAGAATCTATGTAACCAATAATGGATGCTTTCCCTCTACTTAAGCATAGACACTTGTCCTTAGTGCCACTCAGATATCTCAAAATCATCTTCACCGCTTCCCAATGTTTCTTGCCAGGATTAGACATATATCTGCTCACAACTCCCACTGCAAATGCAATGTCTGGTCTCGTAGCTACCATAGCATAGATGAGACTACCAACAATAGATGTTGGGAGATTAACCAGCTCTGATACCAATTGCTGGGATTTGAATTGGGATAATGTTGGCGAAAACTTCGGCTCTAACGCCTACTGTTGCGGAAATACTTTCGCCCTGAAGGTGGGTTTCGCGACAAGGCTTGAACTCTGTCAGGCCTGCGGAAATTGTCGCGCCACCGAAGTAGGATGCTAAGCTAGAGTGATTCAGAACACCTCTGTAATCAACAGTAGATCAGCCTAATTTACGTCGCTTTAACTGTGTTATTCTGCGACTCAGGTTCCACCGGAACTTCACCAGACTGTCGCTGGACTGACACCGTAGTCGTACCGGAACTTCACCGAAATAAACTTAGTTCTGCTCGTAATTGCTTCAGATGAACTTATGTGAAGTAAGGAAGTAGTGTGTGAGCTTCCTTTACCGAATGAACTTCCTTTTGGAAACTTCACAGTTCTGAACTGCTACTTTCCGGTTAACTTTTGTACTGTGTGTACATCTTCATTCCACCGGAAATTGTGATCAGCTTAAAGTAGAGAAGTCTAGCTACAAGATGAGCTATCTCTCATACAAAGCTTCGAACTCTGCTATGAGTTATACTTCATTGTTCTACTGGAAAATCCTGATTTCTGAGAAACTGTAACTGACCGAAAAATTACTGAAAAATTGTTTACTGAGCAAACTGTTATGTACCGAAACATGCGTTTATAGAGAAGGTACTGAAGCACGTTTAGTAACGAGTCGTGACAGTTAACGATAAACTAAGCTTCCTACTGTAACACGAAATAACTTCAGATTCTTCACAAGTAAAGATTGCGCGCAGACATCCACATGAACATGTGTTTTCGATTAGAGAAGATGTGTACAAGTAAGCTTGGCCTCTTCTTGCTCAAGTTATAGAAACTCTCCTATAGTGAGTAGTTTCTTATTACCATCTCTCTTCAGATGAAAAGACCCGACACTTCAGGCTTGTGTTATTCATCTGTACATACGCGATCTATGGCGTCTTCTGAGAACTTCTAATTCTCTCTTCACTCATACGCGATCTATGGCGTCTTGGTAACCTGTTTACCAAGTATGTAGCTGTATTTACAGCTTCAGCCCAAAGATAATCCGGGCAATTCTTTTCTTTTAGCATAGCTCGTGCAAACTCGACTAGAGTTCGGTTTCTCCTTTCTGCTACACCATTCTGTTGTGGTGTATACCTGCAGGTTATTTCTCTCTTAATACCTGCATTCCAAAGGTAGTCATTGAATTCTCGGGAGAAGTATTCTCCCCCTCCATCAGACCTCAGTCTTTTAAGTTTTCGTCCGGTGAGTCTTTCAGCATATGCATGAAAATGCCTGAAAGCTCCAAACACTTCTGACTTCTCTTTCAGAACATAAAGAGTTATCCACCTTGTTGCATCATCAATGAATAAAACATAGTACCTTGATCCGCTGATTGATCCTTCTTTCGTTGGTCCCCATACATCTGTATGTATGAGTTCTAGCACACTGTCATGTTTGAATCCTTTCTTCTGGAAAGGTAACCTGTGGGCTTTTCCCATTTGACAGGCTTCGCATTTGTGAATCATATGTTGGTTCTGTACGTTCGGTAATCCCAGTACAGACTGATTCGCTATCATAGCTTTGATTCCTTTTTCGTGAAAGTGACCTAATCTCTTGTGCCAGAGATCAAGTTCTGTAATTACCTTTTCATCATGTGTGAGCAGCGCTTGGCCAATGTTCCCTTGTACTCTTAAGGTAAAGAGTTTGCCTTCTTTCTTACCAGAAACGATCTGATAATATCCGTTCTTGGGATCTTCTACAAATACTCCTTTGTTTGTAAATCTGACCTGAAAACCTTTTTCGACTATCTGTCCCACACTGATCAGATTTTTTGGTATTGTTGGAACATACAAAACATTGGTTAGCAAATCTGCTCCACTCTTGCATTTCACTTTTCCAATTGATTGTACTTTGTGTCTTGTATTGTCACCTGTTTGAACAGTGTGACTCGCACTTCCTTTTTCCAATTCTGACATCAGCTCTATGTTTCCTGACAAATGATTTGAGCATCCAGAATCAATGTAAAATACCTTTAGATCTTCGTTATCTGATGTGCTGATTGAGTTCATCATCAACGATGTATGACTTTCATTCTGTGTGTCATTTGCGTAGTTGTTGTAGGTGGTGTTGTAGGATTGGTTCTGTCCCCAACTTCTTGTTCCACCTCTACCGTAGCCTCCTCTTTGGCTTTGTCTTCCTCTTTGGAAGTTACTTTGATTTGTTCCGCTACTGCCTCTGCTACTACTGTTCTGGCTTTGATTTGATCCTTGTTGATTGTGCCAACAGTCATGCGCCAGATGATTACTTAGTCCGCAAATCCAGCAAGCTTTCTTGGTGGTATTCTGGTGGCTTCTTCCTCTAGCTCTTCCTCTGCCAGCGCCTTTACCTTTTGCGTAATAGGCCTGAGAGCTCGACTCTTCTTCATCTTTTGACTTGCCTTTGTCTTTCTTCTTGTTCTTCATGTACATTGCTGAGCTATGTCCTTTGTCTGCGTCTCCTTTCAGGTCTTGCTCATATGTGAGCATCAAACCAAGCAACTGATTTAACTCTGGTACAAAATGATTTAAGGAGAGTTCAGTTGATAGTACGAAAGGTTTCCACCTTTCATCTCCTCTCAAACCTGTGAGCACTTGTGCTATCAATCTATGATCTTCGACTTCTTCATTTATGGATCCAAGACTATCTGCTAGATCCTTCATTTTAGTGACGTAGTCACTGATGCTTTGACTCGGCTTCTTTTTGAACGTTGTGAACTCGGACCATAGGCTGGCCTTCCTAGCTTTCGTAGTATTCTGGAAGTGATCTTCCAATGCGCTCCATATGTCCTCTGCTTTCTCCAGACCTCTAATGTGCGGTAGTAGATGATCTGACACAGTGTTGTAGATGTAGGCTCTTGCCGTTGCATCTTTCTTCTGCCATAGCTTTAGGGCGTCTAGTTCTTCTTTTTCCGGTTGACTATCATCTTCGAAAGTCGGTTTCTTTTCTTCTCCGGTCACGTACGTCATTAAGTCCTTACTCATAAGTAAGGCTTACATGCGCATTACCCATGTAGGATAATTATCTCTGTCCAGTTTATCAATTTGGACATGATCTGCCATGATCTTCTTCCTCTCGTGGAATGATCCGGCTCTTATACCGATTCTTGGGAAAACTAACCTGCTCTGATACCAAATGTTGGGAGATTAACAAGCTCTGATACCAATTGCTGGGATTTGAATTGGGATAATGTTGGCGAAAACTTCGGCTCTAACGCCTACTGTTGCGGAAATACTTTCGCCCTGAAGGTGGGTTTCGCGACAAGGCTTGAACTCTGTCAGGCCTGCGGAAATTGTCGCGCCACCGAAGTAGGATGCTAAGCTAGAGTGATTCAGAACACCTCTGTAATCAACAGTAGCTCAGCCTAATTTACGTCGCTTTAACTGTGTTATTCTGCGACTCAGGTTCCACCGGAACTTCACCAGACTGTCGCTGGACTGACACCGTAGTCGTACCGGAACTTCACCGAAATAAACTTAGTTCTGCTCGTAATTGCTTCAGATGAACTTATGTGAAGTAAGGAAGTAGTGTGTGAGCTTCCTTTACCGAATAAACTTCCTTCTGGAAACTTCACAGTTCTGAACTGCTACTTTCCGGTTAACTTTTGTATTGTGTGTACATCTTCATTCCACCGGAAATTGTGATCAGCTTAAAGTAGAGAAGTCTAGCTACAAGATGAGCTATCTCTCATACAAAGCTTTGAACTCTGCTATGAGTTATACTTCATTGTTCTACTGGAAAATCCTGATTTCTGAGAAACTGTAACTGACTGAAAAATTACTGAAAAATTGTTTACTGAGTAAACTGTTATGTACCGAAACATGCGTTTATAGAGAAGGTACTGAAGCACGTTTAGTAACGAGTCGTGACAGTTAACGATAAACTAAGCTTCTACTGTAACACGAAATAACTTCAGATTCTTCACAAGTAAAGATTGCGCGCAGACATCCACATGAACATGTGTTTTCAATTAGAGAAGATGTGTACAAGTAAGCTTGGCCTCTTCTTGCTCAAGTTACAGAAACTCTCCTACAGTGAGTAGTTTCTTATTACCATCTCTCTTCAGATGAAAAGACCCGACACTTCAGGCTTGTGTTATTCATCTGTACATACGCGATCTATGGCGTCTTCTGAGAACTTCTAATTCTCTCTTCACTCATACACGATCTATGGCGTCTTCTCTCAGTCTCTCGTTCTCCTCTGTGTATCATCTACGATTCTCTCTCCGTGTATATCTGCGTCGTCGCCTGTGCTCTTCTCTCTTTTTCCTCTCTGAGTTGCTGTATATATATACACTTCTTTGGCGCTCCTCTGCCCTGTCATTCTTCAATTCGCGTTATGCGCGCCTTACGCACCCGCCGCGGTTAATTGCTCTGTTATGCGGACACCGCGCACTAACTTCGCGTACTGTACACCTGTGCACTGATTTTCTGGAGGATTCTGGTTTTCTCTTTGTTTGTTGTGTCAAATTCGTGAGTGCTTCCTTAACAATAGACTGATAGGGAATTTCGGTCATGAATTCCTCTTCCTCATCTGATTTGGGGCAATCATCCTTCCTCAATTTCACATATGTGGGTAAAGGTGTACTCAATGCCTTTCCACCCTCCATATTGAACCGATGAAGTACTTTGGATATGTACTCACTTTGAGACAAGTATATGCATCTTTTACTCCTATCACGAGTAATGCGCATGCCAAGAATATGTTTGGCATCCCCCAAATCCTTCATACCAAATATCTGACTCAACTTCTTTTTGAGAACTGACAAATCATAAGAGGACTTCCCAACAATCAACATATCATCAACATAAAGTATCAAGCATATCAAGTTGCCAAATGAGCATCTCTTTGTGTAGAGATAATGATCCTCATTGCTTCGAGAATAGCCTTGAGATTTCATAAAAGCATCAAACCTTTGGTACCATTGTCTAGGGGACTGTTTAAGTCCATACAAGCTCTTCTTAAGCTTATAAACTAGAATTTCCTTGCCAGGAACTACATAACCATCTGGTTGTTCCATATAGATCTCATATGTAAGATCTCCATGCAAGAAAGCAGTTTTCACATCCATTTGGACTAGCTCTAAGTCCTCCATTGCAACAAATCCAAGCAACGTGTGTAGGGTAGTCATCTTGACCACTAGAGAGAAGATTTCCTCGAAATCAACACCATGTTGTTGCTTAAAACCCTTTGCAACAAGTCATGCTTTATACTTTGGAGAAGCACTATCTGATGCGAATTTCAGCTTATATACCCATTTACATGGTAAAGCTTTCCTGCCCTTTGGCAAAGGTACTAAATCACAAGTACGATTCTTGTGAATAGAATCCAACTCATTCTTCATGACAAGCTCCCACTTGACATGATCCTCTGTCTACATAGCCTCTTTGTAGCAAGAAGGCTCACCGGCATCTGTTAGCAGAACAAAATCTAAACTTGGAACATATCTATCAGGTGGATGTGAGACACGTGCAGAACGTCTCAATGTTTGCTGAACAAGAACATGTGTAGACTGATCTAAATGGACATTCTCTTGAACATCCCTATGTGCATTATTTTTATGCATGCTAACCGGAGGACTAGTATCCTCAAACACCACTCTTCTCACTTCAACCTCCTTAATGGGTTGTTTATGCATCTTAGACTCATTGAAAATGACATCACTACTTCTGATCAGTGTCTGTGTTTCAGGATCCCATAAGCAATATCCAAATTTTCCTTCTCGACCATATCCAAGGAAAATGCATTTCTTTGACTTATGATCCAAATTTTTTCTAAGATTCTTGGGTATATGAACATATGTTTCACACCCAAAAACTCGAAGATGATCATAATATGGTGGCTTCCCTGTCCACAACTCTTGTGCCACTTTCAGACCTTTGGCAGTACTAGGTGAAAGGTTAATCACATGAAGTGCAATCAATACTGCTTTTGCCCAAAAGCCTTGTGAGAGGTTTGCATGATGCAACATAGATACTACTCTATCTTGAATAGTTCTATTCATCCTCTCAGCTACAACATTCTGTACTGTGGTATAAGGAGCTGTAAACTCTCTACGAATCCCTCTAGACTGACAGAAAAGGCTGAATTCATGTGAGGTATACTCACCCCCATTATCTGAACATAAAGCCTTAAGCTTAGTTCCTTTTTCAGTTTTAAATGAAGCAAGCCATTTTTTGAAAGTGGGGAATACCTCATCCTTTGATTTGATAGGATATACCCAAACTTTTCTAGTAGCATCATCTATGAATGTGACAAAGTAGAGAGAACCACCTAAGGACCTAGTGGGCATAGGACCACACACATCTGTATGAAGGAGATCTAAAGGCTGAATTGAAGATTCAATGTGTGTTCTATGCACATTTCTGATTTGCTTTCCATATTAACAATGCTCACAAAATGAAAAATCGGAGAAAGATAACACAGGTAAGTAGCCAGAACGAGAAAGATTTTCCATTCCACTACGAGATATATGGCCCAAACAACCATGTCAAATGCAAGCCATAGGCTGTTCAATAACAGCTAACAAGTGTTCTTTCTGTGATACAAATAAAGGATAAAGTGAGCCAACTTTGCTTCCTTTTGCAATAACCATATTGCCCTTTGATATGTGAAAGGACTGAGCATAGAAGACCACCTTGTAACCAAGGTCATCAAGTTGACAAACTGACATCAAACTATGTGATAACTGAGGTACATGGCATACATTATGCATAGTAACCTTTGAACCATCAATGAACTGCACAACCACATCTCCAATCCCCACAACATCACACTGGTAAGAATCACCAAGTCTCATGGTACCAAGAGACTTTCCTGCATAATTAGAGAACCATTCTCTATGTGGTGTCACATGGAAAGAAGCACCAGAATCTAGCAGCCAAGTGTGGGAAAGAGAATCATCCATAAGCGCCTCAGATGGCATAGTACTATCAAGTGTCAACACGTCAGCATCACCAGAACTAGCATTAATTTCTTCAATCTTCACAATCGAAGTAGATGGTGTAGGTAACTTTTTAACATGCCCATCAACATTTTGTCCTTTACCTTTAGCATTCTTTAATGCATGACAATCTTTCTTCATGTGTCCTTTCTTATCACAATAATGGCATTCCATATCCCTCTTCCTTGATTTACTTCTACTCTTATTCCGTTGACCATTCTTTTCCTTGTTCTTGCTCTTGCCATGTTGTTGATTCTTTCCTTGGTAACAATCACAAACATTATATGCATCTCCACTTTGAGTACCAACCATAGATTTTCTACAAATCTCCTCACTCGAGTGCTCCACGTATGTCATCATAGACGAGTTTACCACCAGGTGCACTATTGCTAATAGCTGTGGAAAATGTATCCCATGATGAAGGCAAGGTGCATAACAGCAATACTGCTTTCATTTCATTATCCATATCCATTTTTTGAGCCTGTAACTAAGAGAATATAACATCAAACTCATTTAGATGAGCAGCAACACTATCTGTGTCCTTCATACGAAGGTCATATAATTTTCTCATCAGATAGACTTTATTTGATGCCGTCTCTTTTTCATATGTATTGCATAACTTCTTGCAAAGCTCCTCTGCACTTTCACAGTCTAATACTGTAAAGTAAACATCCCATTTACTGGCTTCCATTGCCTCCTTTGAATCAGCACATCTTTAATCTGATTCTTCCATAGAGAAAATTTTGTGCCATCAAATTTTCAGATCTCAAAATGGTCTTTGCCCTGCAAGTTATAGCTCCTCCTCGGAACACTAGCACTAGAACCTGATCCACCGGATGTGCCTAAGACCTCTGATGCCATGATAGTAGAGAACTCAGTAGAATGATAATGGAGCTAGAAGGGTCCAAACACCAACGAATAAGTGTATCAAGGAGTAAATCGACCATTGTATAGTTGACAAAACCAAAATGTGTGTGTAACATAGATGGGTTACTTTTTAAAAGTATTTATGCAAGAAAACACAAGAACAATAGTAGAGAAGAGAACAAATATAGTATACCTTCAAGAAATTCACTGCTAATAGAAAGCACAAAGATGATGGTATTGTCCACCCCTCAAGGTAGAGTTTACATGGTGATGTAGAAAAATTTAGATAGGGAGTTAAAAGGTAGAGGTATGCTGGCTCAATTTGATGTCTAGGGCAGTTAAGAAGTTATGTTATATATAGGCCAATCGCAAGGTGTGGCATTTTGTAGATGGTAGAACATGGGTGGTAGAATGTGGCCTTCCACCACCTACATAATCCCCACATGCAACTTAGGTTAGTTCAACCAACCCAACAAATATGAATGAATTCAAAGATTGATAGGGAATATTCCATGGAATATTCCCTTATCATCCCCAATCAAGGTTGTTCACCGCTATCCTAAACCCCACAATTGGGGATCCTAGTAATCCCATTTCCTTAAAATACCTTAGATGTCCCCAATTCAACCTTTATCCAACATGCAAGTTGGGATTCCTGTCAAGTCGGTAATGCACAATTGGCTTCTTCTCAGGGGCTACAACATGCAATCATGAGGGGTAGACATTGGTCATATACTAACACTCCCCTCAATGTTTACTGAATGATAAATCAAGTAGAAGATGCCTATTCAATTGCTCTTTCCCAAGTGCTTTAATGAATATGTCAATGCAATTTATTTATGTTGGAAAATACTCGAGCTCCACAATGTCATCTTCTATTATCTCATGAATATAATGGTATTGTACTTCTATATGCTCGGTGGGAGCATGAAATACTAGGTCCTTTGCAATGGCCATACAAATTTGATTATCACGTTTAAATATATCCACAAATTGTGATGGAGAGCCTAGATTTGCAAGAATCTCCTTACCCAAATTGCCTCACAAGAGTCAGAATAAAGCTTCTTTGTACTTTGCTTTAGTGGAGGAGAGTGCCAGGGTTGACTACTTCCTACTGACCTGAGAAAAGATACTTGATCCAAGTGAAAAAAAAAAATCCAAAAATTGATTTTCTCAAATCACAATCTCTCACCCAATCTGAATCACAATACCCTTGAAGAGTATGACCTGTGGTATAAAGAATACCAAAATCCAAGGTTCTTTCAATGTACTTTAGAATTTTCATGCTTGCATTCCAATGGCTCTCTTTTGGTTTGTTAAAGAACCTGCTCGATACTCCAAATCTAGTCTAGTGTTGCATAAAAAGATAAGACTCCCACCAAGATTTTTGTATTTCCTAGCATCTACTTTGGGTATATCATCCTCTATTGGAATTTTCAGATATACCTTCATAGGTGTATTAGTGGCTTTGCAGTCCATCATCCCAAAGGCTTTAAGGAATTTTTAGCATATTTCTGTTGTGATATGAAAATCCCATCATTCTTTTGCCATACTTCAATGTCAAGCCAATAATGGAGTAGCCCAAGATCCATCATCTCAAACTCAATGCTCAAACTATCAAGATTTTGTTTGATGAAATCTGCATGATCTCCCATAATGATCATATCATCTACATACAAGACGACAATTCTCGCTAGTTATCTCTTCTCATAACATATAAATTTGCATTAGAAGTACTGATTTGAAAGCCTAGATTCTTGAAAAAAATGTAAATTCTTTGGTACCAAGCTATTGGAGCTTCCGTAGGGATATATAATGCTTTCTTACATCTATAAAGATTCTTTTTAGAATGACATACCTCAAAACCTAGTGCTGAAGATACATATACCTCCCCCTCGAGGTATCCATTCAAAAATGCTGATTGTACATCCATCCCAACATTAGGGGAAAAAATGAGCCATGCATGGGCCTTGTAAGGATTCCTAACTTCTAGGGATCAAAAGTCTTAATCTAGTCCATAAATGGGCATAAAAAACCAATACTGGAATTCTCAAAGAAAATAGTTTTTCATGAATTTTCTTTTGAATTATCAAATGGAAAATATTTCAACGTTTGGATGCTTAATTTCAATGGCCAAGATTAATGTGGTTGGAGCTCTATAGAGAGAAAGCCTAACAATTTTTGGGGCTTGGGAGATGGTCACACACTTTATAGGCAGTCTCTACACATTTTTCGGCCATTGTATAATCTCTAACCTAAGGCTAAACTGCAAATGGGCTGATATCAAAACTGGAGGCACGTTGAGCCATTAGATTGCCCATCAGTCAAATGGTGGAGGTTCAAAGGCACTGTCCTCTTTTGGGGAGTCAATCTAAACCCTTAGATGCTTGAAAGATCTAATGGAGAAATTTTAGGTGCCTGATTGTAGCACCATTCAGCCTATAGCACTTGATCAATTGCTCCATCCAATGACCCTTGTGCAAAGTTGCCTTTCTTGAAGCTCACCACATCTCATCCATGTTGGAGTTTAAGGTCTATGGAAGCACACAAACAACACAAGGAAGAAGAAGAAGAAGCTTGGAGCACAACACACAATACTAAATGTATTACCAAGAGAATGTACAAAGATATGTGACCCGTTAGGGTTATAGGCATATGTACAAGACAGAAAAAAAAACACCTCCTAAAGAGGGAAAAAAGTGCCCCGACAGTTCTAGTGTGTTCACTCACGTCACTACCAAAATATATCAACAAATCCCCCTTGGGAGTGATGTGCTGAACAAGGAGCTAACACTCATGTATAAGGGAGTGCCAAGCTATGTGGAATCAATCCACAAAAGGAAGTAAGCCCAAAGATTTGGAGAGAGCTTCAAACTTCTCCCTAGATAGAGCCTTTGTGAAAAGGTTTGCAATGTTCTCTTGTGTTGGCACATATGCCAAACTGATCTCTCTAACAATGAACCTCTCCTTGACATAATGATAGTGCAACATGTGCTTAGTGCGAGCATGGAACACAGGGTTCCTCGCAACTACCAATGTGCTCTCATTGTCAGTGAAGATGGTGGTGACAAAAGACTGACCAACACCCAAATCAACCATAAGGCATCTAAGCCACACACACTCAATAGTCACTGTGAACGCTGCCCTACACTCAGCCTCACAACTAGAAGTGGCCATAGTAGGTTGCTTCTTGCTCAACCAAGATATCCATGAGCTACCAAGCATGAAGCAAAAATCATTGGTGGAAACATGAGTTTCATAGCAACCAGTGCAATCAGAGTAAGAAAAAGCATGTAAATCTGGCGGTAGGGATCCCCGTTTGGGATAACAATCCAAGTAGCCGGATACCACTCAAGTAGCGAAAGATGTGCTTAACCACCTACCAATGCTTCATATCTAGGCAATGCATAAAATTGCTCATCTGTGAGATAAAAAATTGAATAACTGGCCAAGTAATGCATAAGTAAATCAAGCATAAAAAAGCCTACTGATAGAAAACAATATCAAATGCATCTCCAACATCATGAAGATCAAATGTAAACTTGTTCCCATAGGATTGGCAATAGGTTCGCAGGCTTCAAGGACAAATCGCTGCAATAATATGTCAATATATTTTGTTTAACACAAATCTGTTCTACTATCAACTTGCATAAATTGAATGCCCAAATAATGATGCAAATGCCCCAAATGTGACATCTCAAATGATGCATGCAAATCATCCTTAAAATCAACAATATGCTTCTCATTAGGACCAATGAGCAGCATGCCATCAACATAGACAACAAAGATCAGAAGCACATCATTTACACGTTTAACATATAAGGTGCTCTCAGTTGGATTGTTCTCAAAACCATGTGTAATCAAGTAGGCATATATCTTTTCATACAAAGCATGTGGTGCTTGCTTCAAACGATATAATTCCTTTTTCAACGTGCACACTTTGTTTTCATGGCTTTTTTGCACAAAACCACAAGGCTAAAAAACATACATTCCTTCATGCAAGTCACCATTCAAAAATGCAATTTTAATGTCCAACTGATGTACGTTCCAACCATGATGAGCTTCAAGTTCACAAATACTACAAACAATAGTCATTCAGCATGTAGGAGCAAACATCTCATCAAAATCAATGCCTCTTTCTTGAGCATAACCTTTTGCAACAAGCCTAGCCTTATAGCTATAAAGTGTTCCATAAGGCTTATGCTTCAACTTATATACCCACTTAGTACCAATGGCCTTTTGGCCAGGAGGCAAGTCATATAAAGAACACGTATCATTTTTCATAATAGCATCATATTTTGATTGCATAGCCACCATCCAATTTTTAAAATTTTATGCTTCATCAAACGAAACAGGCTCATTCTCATCACAAAGACTAGAGGCAACCATAGCATAGCAATCTGATGCAAAAGAAGCACTATGAGAGCCTGGATGAGTATAATATGATAGAGGTGCATATAATTGATCACTCACAAAGTTTGCACCATCCATTTGGGCATATTTTTTGCCTCCTCTATATCAAACCTCTCATCAACAAGTGTGTCATGTAAATTTTCATGGAATGATTTGCATCATCATGTGGAACCTGCAAAGGCTGAGAAATTACCTCATTTGGATCAACACTAGACCTTCCATTTGTAAAAAGAGGGGTCAAAGTGTCATACGCATCTTTGGAGCTAACTGATGTCTCCTTAGAACATGAAAGTTATGGCTGAATTGGATCTTCCACAAAAACAACATCATGGCTAACCAAAATGTGTTTGGTATGTGGATGATAAAGATGATAGCCTTTGCTTTCAAAATTGTACCCAACAAAAATATGTTTCACTACTTTATCATCCAATTTCCAATGTTGTTGTTCAGGCACTAATGCATATTCCAGACAACCGAAGATATGTAGATGAGCAAGAGATGGCTTGTGATCATGTCAAGCCTGATATGGAGTGATAGACTTCAATGCTTTAGTAGGATACCTATTAAGTACATATGTTGCACACATAACAACCTCAAGCCAGAAACTATGTGGTAAAGCCAAACTCTTGACCATACACCTTGCCATCTCCATGAGTGACATGTTCTTCCTTTTTGCAACTCCATTCTGTTGAGGTGTATACAACAGTGTACACTGATGTCTTATCCCACGTTCAACCAAAACTGCATTAAAATCAGAAGACATATATTCCCCCCCTCGATCAGGACGAAAGGTGCCCATTTTACATGCTGACAGATTTTCAGCCAAAACTAGAAACTGTTTGAAGCACATAAACACTTCAGACTTTGCTTGTAATGGATATACCCATGCTGCCTTGGAAAATCATCAATGAAAGTCACGAAGTAAAGGTAGTTCCCAAAAGAAGGTGTTTGCATAGGACCACAAACATCACTGTGAACAAACTACAAGTTCTGTGTAGCTTGTATTGAACCATCTTTTGAGAAGAAGGAATGCTGCATTTCGCCCAAAATACAGCTTTCACAGTCATTTTTACGAGGTGCCTCAAAGAGGACACTATTTCAAATTTTTGTAGGCATAACAAAGTAGCAAAATTCAGATGACCAAAGCATCCATGCTAAAGCTTTGCATCTGACATAGCCTGAGAATCTTGAACTGCACATACTGAATCATTCACAGATTTTGCATAACCTATGAGCTTATACAACCCATGACATAAAATGCCAGAATCAATAATGACATTGCCATTTGATAGATCATGAACTGTACACCTGTCATTAAGAAATTTTGCAACCAAGCCAATCTTGCCAATGCTGAAACTGATAACCTTGATCCCTGGTACAAATAAAGCATCCGATAATATAAAAGAACTACCATCAACAGTAGTCAGAATTATCTTATCAACTCCCATGACAAGATAAGAGGAGTTGTTGACGCATGTGACGGTATTCCATATAGGGGCAAGCTCAAGTGAAGTGAAGAAACTTCACTGTGAGGTAATATATTTTGTTGCCTCACTATCAAAGTACCAAATATATGAGTCTACTGCAGACATATACCATTCATGAGAAGATGGATCATAACTGCAAACTGTAGTAAATGCCCATTTTTCATTCTGCACAAGATTTATGAACTTTGATTTGGGTGTAGAGGCCTCTACAACAACCATTCCAACATCTTTTTTCTTTGCCTCTTTTGTAGCCAATTTTGAACAACTCTTTATGATCATGATCATTTCCTTTACAATAATTGCAAAACAATTTCTGCTTTTCTGTTTTGTTCTCGTCTTTATTATCCTTCTTTGATTATGCAAAATTAGCAAATTTCTGTTTACTAGTAGACAAGGTCCATTTACTTTTGCCCTTTTGACTAGTCAAGAAAGCTTGATCTGCAACACACATGTTTTGCTTAAACTAGTCTCCCTACAACATAATAGAGACTTACTCCTCAAATGTTAAGGCATTTGGATTGCCTTTCATCATCAATCGAAGAGTAGAAGCAAAACTCTGATATGAATTTGGAGGACCATTCAAAATAGTCTACACAAGTGATCTATCTAACAATACTTCATCAACAAAAATCAACTGCTCCTTCAAATCTTTGATCTTTGTGAAAAAAGTGTCCATGCAATCTCCTTCATTCATGTGCTCACTCTCCAACTATTTTGGGAGGTAAGCAATACGAGCCTCATTCCTTGCCTACTATAAAGTAGTAAGTGTATCCCAAGCATTCTTTGTTGTTTTGCAAGAGTGAATTTGAGGAATAATGGCACATTTGACAGACAAGGCTATCAATGCATGTGCCTAAGCATCTCTGCCATCCCAATGAAGTTACTCTGCAATAGATGCAGCAAGAACTGAAGCACGAACACGAATATAAAGAATATCATCTTCAACACCATCTATATCACCTTCAATAATTGTATTTGCAATTATCGTAAGATGGTTTTCAACACCTTGCACAATATTCCAAAGCCCTTTTGCAACCAATACATGACGTATCATATATACCCATAATGGGAAATTGGTACCATCAAACTTATCCTCAACAACCAACACGCAAAATACATCATTGCTTTCAACCATGGCCACTGACTAAAATACCCTGATGCAATCTCGGAGCACACAATACTGAATGTATCACCAAGAGAATGTACAAAGATAAATAACCCATTAGGGTTGTAGGCGTATATATAAGCCGAAAAAAAAAACTCCTAAAGAAGGAAAAGAGTACTCCCACGATCTTAATGTGTTCACACATCATTACTGAAATATATCATCAATCCATTAGATATAAAGCAAATCCAAGGGCTCAAATGCACGTATGTCTTGATTTTTTATCTTCAACCTCATTCTTTAGAACTTTGGGCCACTCCAAGGGCTATAAATCAATTGCAAACCTTCCAAAACATTTCAAATAACCAAAACAATGAATTCCATTCGATTTTCTCTTCTTTGACCACAAAAAAACAAGTGAAACGATGTCTAGCCTATGTGACTAAGGGACTAGATTGTGGCCACCACCCTCCTCTCATTGGTCCATCATCAATCACTCTATAAGCCAAAAGGCCCATGGATGAATATAGTCCACCTTTTATGTGAAACAATTGCAAGTACCATGGGAATCCTGGTCATTTCAAAGTTGTTGGTAGAAATGTCTCTTGGGCATCATCCAACCAGTAAAAGCATGGCTTGCAGAGAATCATTAAGGGTAAGGCCCGAAAGTAGGGCATATCAAGAAGTGATCACCACTCGTTAAGGAATTGAAGAGTGGATTGCTGTTCCGTCACAATCCAGATTAGCAGAATGCAAATTAAGCATAGTAACTCGAGTGATTAAATCTTCATGATGGTAGAAAGCCGTCAAAGAAGACCACATCTACTGCAGTAAGTCTAACATCGCTGAATGAGTTGGACCTTGCGGTCACCCAGGTGGAGCAGGATTTCGGTCTGAGATTGCAGGTCCTTCGCAACCAAATCGCGGAAGCAGGGGTGCAGCACCGGAGACAATGTTCCAAAGTTCTGCTCGCTTCAGGAGAACTGTAGCCAGCAGGGCCATGTAAGATAGTTGGACCCGACGAGCTTGTCCAAATTCTAGCTTCGTAAAGTAGAGGGAAAGGACTAGCAGAGGGCAATCATCGTCGGCTTAGGGACGAATAGAGCGGACGGTAGGTGAGCATGCAATGTCTGTGAGCCCTTGCCGTGATACCATTTTGCAGGAACGGCTACACAGACAGTTAGCTTACACGGACAAAGAACAAGAACTTTTTTTATTCATCGCGGTGGTTGGTTATATATACAATAATCAGGCGTGTAACGCCTTTCAGGTGAGAGTCATGAGACTTATTCTACAAATTATTTTTTTCAGGGATTTCAATTTATGAACCTCTAACACAGCCTAAGGTATGAAAAATCCTAGTCCAAAATAACACAAGCGAGGTGAAATTTGTGACTGCACTTTGATATCACTCATCTACATGCAGCGTAATGATATCATCTAACAAGTCCGATAACTTCGCTTGCATCAACGATAAGAGAGGAATAGTTTGGATTGCAGGTAAGCTTCAGATATATCCTCTTGTGACATTGAAACAGATATGGTGACAGCAAGTATATGCATATCATTATTTGGATAGTCAAAGAGGAAACATGCTTCACTTCTTGTCATCGCATACCTTTGACATTACATCATACATGTCTAAGAAAAGCCATTTACAGTTTTAGCTCACTATTAACTAGCCATCAAAATTTGGTTTCCATTTATTGAGACTTGAGTTTCCTTTCCTGAAGTTCTGAAGAGAGACGCTGCTGCTGCTTCTGTATATGCATGTATTCTGGGGATATGTCATACGAAATAAGATGATGGCCTTCGTTTGGATAGAAGATGGGTAGAGGAGCCATTCTGATATGTCCTGGCCATATCAAGCTGTAGTATTCTTTCCAGAAGGCATTCATAGCGTTACCTTAAGCATCCAGCATGAAGAATCCAACATTAATAGAGGATGGTAGGAATTGCTGATGCACATCTCTACTGACCAAAATATGCTGAGTTCTATTTAGTATGTGTTCACAAACTAACTATAATAGATGCCAAAGTATTGAGAAGCTTACAATATGCTATGATCTTTGCTAAGTGTATGAGCAGTATACAATAAGCATGTGTAGAAGTGGAGCATCCCTATGGCTGGTGACATGAATAAAGATCAATCAAACTTTGCTGAAGGGTGGGGAAATGAATGTGGTATCGGGATCCTGAAATGCGAAGAACATAAGAAATTTCTTGAAGAAAGCAAAAAGCTAGAAGAAGATTCAGTAAAGGAGAGAAGCATCATGCAGATAACTAGTTCTCTACTTTCCACGACGTGAAACAATGCACCAAAGCTAGGATCTTAAGAACGCTCCCAAATATTATCTCTAGTCTTTTGAGATGACAAACAAAGCACTACCGCTAAGAACTTGAGAATACTCCTACAGACAGCAAAGTGATAGAAGAATATTAGATGAAAGAAAGCACCATCAAGTAGATAAAAATTATCTCCACATTAGAAGATGTAAAATAACACATGAAGATGGTGAAAAATCTCCATATCCTCAGAAAAACAAGACCTCCACCTGACTAAGCTTCAAATAAATATTTGAACCCTAGCAAGTAGCTGGCAAGCAATATCTTAGGTGACAACAATCGGATCAGCAAGATGAAGCTCTGTTTGTAGAGTTATCTTGAGAGAAAGCTTACTATTTTTGGACATTGTAGGATGCTAGTGTCTACTTTCATCACTGCAAAAGAACTTGAGATTAAGATTATAAGTTTCATACTTCTATGTGGAAAAACATCTCTATCAAAAGAATATAAATCAAATACTTCCTTCAACATCCATGTGAGCTGTTGTTGGTTAAATAATGTACAGAACGTCAGAGTCTCATCCACAAAAGATCTGACGAGCATAAGTATGACGATGCATGCTGTCATCAAAAGATCACATATCATATTTCTTCACTTCTTATTCTGCTAACCATTTCCTCTTGTTCCTCTTTTTTTTTCTGCTCTGTACTTCACTTTACCAGGTCTTCGCTTCACATTTTTCTTCCTTAAATGATGGTGATAGTTGTGACAGAGCATAGCTATATTTACCAGACCCCATTATGTTCTTATACAGACATCGTTTAATGGAGAGGTTTATCCCTTTCACTTCCTTTCTCAATGGCAGATATGTACTAACCATAGACATGTTATGAGAAAAAGAATAGCTATCGTCTGGAGGAATAAAACTTAAACATGATTATATAGAAAAACTGAAAGCTTTATAAATCAGCTTGTTTCAATGCAGAAGTCCAGAAAACAGCAGCAAAAAAATTCATCAAGGTGAATCATGATAGATTATGGTACTTTCAAGATATCAAGGTGTACTTGTGTAACTAATGTTGGCACAAAAGATTCACATGTAATTTATACAGAAGTCCATGTACATATGAACAAACACATGGCCGTGTAAATGTTAACATGCTTTCAGTAATGTATAGCAGCATATGTAAGATACATAAAAACACTGATGAACAGAGGACATTTATTTTATGCAGAAACAATATCTCATACATAGCAAGACAAGTTGACTATTTCAAGTGTTTTGGTGAAAGTTAGAGCAATGATACAACTCCAATGCACAAAAATAGGAAGAAAATCACAAGATTATCTGACGGAAAAAGATTTCCCATATACATTAACTTCACAAAAGCATATTAGAACTAAATATATTTGCTTTGATTTCACCACTAATTACCACAAAACACTTTTTCCACAGTATTGATCAATAACTTGCTACATCACTTTACACGCAGTTGGATTCTCATCACTAAAAATTTGATTGGCATAGATATAATGATGGTCAGCCTTGTAAGGAGTATATACGTATCCCTTGGATTCACTTTTGTTAATACCTTCTTCTTTCGTTTTCCTTTCTTCAGTGTTCTCCTCACTTTCTCCAGCTTCAACCTTAATCTCCTCTTTATTCTCTTCATTTTGTAGTGATGATAATACTGGTGGACTAATGAGCTGGCAAGGTTTACCGGATCTCCTTACTATCTTGCACAGCTGCTCTGGGGAGAGGCCTATCCCTTTTACTATCACTTTTTCAGCTGCAGGAAATTGGGTTACTTCCTTCACACCTGTGAGAGAAATATGTGAAGGTACTTATTTATATCAAAGGTAAAAAAGTAAACAATTAATGGTTAATATTGTAAGGAAAAACATACTATCTCGATAGAATTCAGGCCCAATCAAAAGATAAAGAGAGGACAAGTGACAACGTTGATAAAACACATCATCAATCCACAGAAGTGTTACTATTTCCTTAGTTGCATACAACTATAGAGAATTATGACATGTGAATTTGAATGGGTGTATGCACACGTGACCATACTGCACAAATTAACGAAACATTACTAGACATGCATCTATTCAACTCCAAGACTGTTCAAGCTATTCACCCTTGCAATTGAACGCATTCTTACCATTTACTTTCAGGAGCATCTTCTTGATTTCTTTGGCACAAGCTTTGCAATGCATTTTCACATTGAGCTCCACGGTCATCTCTGAAGGCTAGACCAAAAGTTTGCTTTCAGGAAAACTCAATGAACTTTTGAAGAAAAATTAAATTTCTAACCACTTACTGATTCTTCTTTTGATTTCTCCTTTTCCTCTTCATTTTTTTGTTCTTCATTAACAGACAACTGAGGATACACTAAAATTGTCCTTTTGTTCAGCTTCTTCTTTGCTAGTTCGAACAGAGACTTCACATCCACTTTTCCCTTTATGAACACTTGTTGCTCCAAAGCATCCAAATCTATTTTCTCTACACCTGCACGTGTTTGAATCTCCTTTAATTTCAGTGAAATATAACTGAATCCATCAAACTCTTTATTTGGAAAAGAAAATATGATATAACCTCAACGACAAGTTCAGTTGAATACAAGTTTTTAAATGACAGACAATCACAGTTATATTGAACGTGTAAAAAAACTCGAAGACATAAATACTTCGTTGTTTCTATCACATCCATAGATAGATTTCTTCCAGGCTCAATCATGTAAGTCCCAAGAGAGCTCAAACCTTTTTTAAGTCAACCATTTCTAGGCTCAAACCTTTAAGTCAACCACTTCTAGGCTCAAACCTTTAAGTCTTAAGAGTGCTCGTGTGAACGAGACTGAATCAGATTCACCCGTTTCTAAGCTCGGATCTCTAAGCCCTAAGAGTGCCCGTGTGAATGAGATTTACATATGTAAATAAAACGCAAAAGGCACGCTTCTTGAATCAAAATCGAGAACACCACCTGTTTGAGGGAATGCTTGGAGTCTTTGACACATCTAATCATAGATATTATGATGCTAAGTAATGGGCCACCCAGAAGATCTCTCTCTCTCTCTCTCTCTCTCTCTCTCTCTCTCTCTCTCTCTCTCTCTCTCTCTCTCTCTCTCTCTCTCTCTCTCTCTCTCTCTCTCTCTCTCTCTCTCTCTCTCTCTCTCTCTCTCTCTCTCTCTCTCTGTACCGGGAAATGGTTTCAGTATTTTTATTATGTTCTTCCTGCACGCGTGGCAATGCATATCTGTTTCTAATACAACAGAGACATCGTCATCTTTTTTCCCCTTTCGCTCCTGTAATTGAGCAGACAAAAGTCCATGAATGATAATAACATAACGAAATGATTAAATGGAAAACTGTTAAGCATAATACCTCAGACATTACGCAAACCGTTTCTCTGTTTCTCTCTTGCAGACCTATCAACATGCACGTTCTTGCAGAGTGCCTTAATGAGTGAATGAGTATGCGTTTCTGTGTTTAGCCCGGGATTCGTTGCACACAAGTGCATACCTCCCTCCCCCGACTGACAGACATGGACAGCCACTTTTGTAATGTATGTGCATTGTGCAATCAGGTATATACGAAATCATGAATGTATCCGCTGTAAGGATCGGGAGATATCTGTTTTCTTTCTCGAAAGCGCTTTCGTACAGAAAGCAAATGCAGCTTTTTTTTTCATTTTGAATTGCTATTCGTTCAAATGCCTTGTTTTCTGTGACGAGAAGTAGACTCATTGCTTACACAAGATATGATAAGACAAGCAGCTATGGCGTATTTGGAGGAAAACCGAGGGCCATGAGTTGGTAGGTGTAGCCTGTAGGGAGTGTCGACGGAGCACGTAGACGCTGTAGATGTCGTCAGATTTGGATTCAACAGCTGACGAAGATAGACGGGACAGGTTTGATCGTAATGGAAATCGTTTAAAATTAGAAGAAATTATTATCAATTGAGGAACAAACTATCCCCAACACTTATGTGAATGATCAAGCATACATCTAAAAACCAATGAATTATAAAGATGAGGAGATCGAACTTCATATATTGTCCACCCTAAATCTTTCTCAAAAAGAAAATTTTGATGGAGTGTTGTGATGATGGGGCCTATGATCTACACAACCTTCACATGTGGTTGTCCTTGAAAAACTTGAAGGCATACTTCAAACTATAGAAGCCATGGATGATAGAAATGGTACAAAACCTTTACATAATTCAAATGAAAGAAGCCATTTGATGAAGTTCAATAGCCATGGATCCAAAATTTGAGGACAAGAAAGATTATATAAGATGGTTTCAACCACGAATGAGGAAAACATTATCATGCTAATATGGTCATATATCAAGTTAAGCATTGGGAAGAAGCTAATAGGAATAGGAAGAGAGGGGAATGTAGTTGGATACTTTTGATCCCATCGGAGAGTTTTAGCAAACATCATGTGGAAAATAGAAAGTTTGTAATGCAGATATCCAAACAAGAAGACGCTTTAGGAATTGCCTAAGATGAAAAGGACCAAACGAAGAGATTTGTGGTAACCATGGAAGATTGGGAAGAGAAATATATTTACATAGGGAATGACTAAAAGGAGTAGATATAGAGAATTGTGCCCATAGAACACCCCTTTTGCTAGATGCCAAGTTGTCCAAGTGATGACTTTACACATACAATGACACCTATTTAACCAAGGTCAAAGAGGAAATTGGTTATATATTGGTTGTAGGATTCATCTACAAGCTCAAACACACTCAATATGTCTCACCCTTTTTTCCAAAAGAAGAATGGAAAAATTATAGTATGCATTAACCCAACAAGAGTAAGCATAGGCACCATAAAAAATATTCCTCCAATATCTGACACTAATTGTCTTCCAAAAAAAACATATAGACAATGAAATACATAGCTTTCAAGATATACTTAGGTTGCAATTGTGCTTGATTTCACCATAGGATGGAATATCAATGCGTTATGGGGATAGAGGTGTGAATCCTATCCAAAAAAAGGAACTTGAGTTGTGTGACATGTAACCAAAGGGAACTGGACCTTTTAGCATGGAAAAAGAGAGGTCATTGAAACTTTATAGGAAGGGATATGTGGTTAGGAGGACAAACCAAAGAACACCTCTATTATTGCATGAGCTCCACATGTGATCTTGTCTCTCTTTTTGTCTCAAGGATTATGCAAGATCTGCTTCAAAAGACACTACAAGAAATAGGGGGGTGTAGCAACACCCCCAAATCAGAAAAAAAAACGGGAACCATCGCTTATGCGACGATAGTGTCGCATAAATGATGGCCCTCTTTTTTTCTTTTTTTTTTAAATTTGAAGATTTGTCGTCGCATAAGGGATGTTAGTGTTGCTAAAAGTAGGCGTTGCAAATAGTGTCACTAATTAGCGATGCTATTTGCGATGTTGGCAAACTGGCTGCGATGCTTTAGCGTCGCATAACCGACGTCCTATGTTCGAGAGCATCACATAAGCGATGCTCTGGAATGTTAAAAAAAAAAATTTTGATTTCTCCCGGCACATTTGTGCCGGGATTTGGATGCACAGAGAGAGACACAGAGAGAGAGAGAGACAGAGAGACAGAGAGAGAGAGAGCGAGAGCGAGAGAGAGAGAGAGAGAGAGAGAGAGAGAGATCGACACACAGTGTGAAGCCAGGTATGCACACACACACACACATACATATGCATACACACACATACACACACATAGACACACACACATACACATAGACACACACACATATACACACTAATTCACATACACACATACACATGCATACACACACATATATACACACATAGACACATGCATACACACATAGACACACACACATACACACACACATACACATACCACACATAGACACATACACACTTACGCACACACACACACATCGACACACATTTACACACACATATACACATTCATACAGACACATATATATATATAGATACACACGTATATACACACATAGACACACACATACACACATAGACACACATTTACACACACATATACACATTCATACAGACACATATATATATATAGATACACACGTATATACACACATAGACACACACATACACACATAGACACACACACATATACACACACACATACACACACATACACACACATACACACACATACACACACATACACATACAATTATACATATGCATACATACATGCTTACATGCATACACACACATACACACACATACACATACACACATATATATGCATACACACACACACGTAGAGAGACTGTTGAGGGTAGAGGAATTTTGAAGATATATAGTTAATTTAAGTTCTGAAACTCTGCTAATTTGGAGAATACTCAATCAGATTGTTGCTGAATCAGATTTCTTCTAACTCGGATGTTGCTTATTCGGATTTTTAATAGACAGTTGTATTTTAATTGAGCGCCGACTTCGCAAGAAGTGAGTAGTTATGTTTTGGTTCGCGCGAGTAAAATTGAAGGAGAGAGAAGAAGAAAGCAGGAGTGGAAGAAGAAAGAAGAAGTAGAAGAAATAGAAGAGAGATTCTTCATTCTTGTAATAGCGCAGATACATATTTGAGCCAAGCCGAATCAATCATGTAATGATTTACTGTTTGTATTACCCGAATGTTCTCATGAACTCTTTCTATCTTGTAAGGTCTATTTTAGAAGACTCGTAACGATGATTTTTGCCTAAATGTGTTCAGCGCAAGCATTAAACTCTGTCTGTTGTGGGTTATGATCTTTAAAATTAGACTCTGTTTCAGCAGAGTAGTGATAGATTTGAAATTTGCTAGAAGTCAATTCTCTGTGTGTAGCAGAGTAGTGCTGAGAACTTGGTTTACCAGAGTCAAGTAGTCGATGTGTTGTATTCGAACCCCAACACATTTGGCGATCCTACTATGTTGCTAATGTGGCAAGACATGCATGAAAAAACGAAAAAGACGATTTGGTAAAGTGTATTTTACAAGAGCGCAGGCAAGGGCAGCTAACATGGAGTCATCCTCAGAATTTTATGATTGGTATGAAGCAAAAGAGGAAGCCGATCTGGACACTGTAGAGGAGGAAGGAGAAACAGGTGCAGCAGAGGCAAGGTTAGTGGGCGGTATACTTGGAGCACTATTCCTAACAGAAGCAACTGTAGGGGTAAGAAGACGGCTCCAGTTTGACCCACTTGCAAGGGCAACCAGTCAAAGAACTAGACGTACACCTCAACCACAGCCAATGGCACAACCACCTCCCAATCCTAAAGTCAAATCAGTGTATTTCAGAGGAGGCTCTAAAGAAGATGTTAATTGTCATGTTGCTCAGTTTGAAATTAAATGGACGGCAAACGGTTATCAGGCATTATATGGTGATGCAGTTAAGCTTTAGCAATTTGCGGCTACCTTGGAAGGACAAGCAATGACCTGGTTTAGTCAATATGGTATAGCTCATTTTGCTACATACAATGCATTAAAAACAAAATTTTTGCAGAGATTTAGGAAGGAAAAGACTCCTTCTTATATTTTGAGAAAATTACGAGCGATTAGACAGAAAAACATGTTGGTTGAGGATTATGCTCAGAGATTTAGGATACTTGTGGATAGGTTATAGGGGAACGAGAGACCTACTGATGAGATGTTAGCAAGTTACTTTCTAAAAGGACTACGAAGTGCTATCAGACACACAGTGGCAAGTGTGGATATTGCTAATGGATTTAATGTATTAGTGTTGGCAGCGGCACGCATGGAAAGAAGGTTTGGAAGGACTAAAAAGAGACATTCTGATTCTGGTTGAGAGATTGAATCTGATTCAGAAACGGAGTCAGATAAAGGTTCAACGGATTCTGACTCTGATGACCAAGATGAAGAAGTAGTGGGGAAAAAGCATCGCAAGCATAAGGCTAAGCAAAGTAAAGAGGATGCATGGATTAATAAGTTAAAGAGACATGGATATTCCATCGTAGCTCCAAAGGAAAAGAGATTTTGTGACTGTGACAAAGAGGGACATACAACAAATCAGTGTTTGTACAACCCCAAGCATAGGGGGCAAAGTTCACGGTAAGATAATAGGAATATTAATGAAGTAGCGGCCAATCAGGCTATTCCCGTCCAGGGGCGGGGTAATTTTCAGAGGCAGCAACAAGTAAGACCTCCATGGAGAGATCAAGTGAATCAGCAGGGGAATAACCAACAAGGGAATCAGCAGGGTCAACCACCACGGGTGATGCCTTGTGGATATTGTTCAGCTCCCGATCATTGGATAGGGCCGAATTGTCCCTTATGGGTAAAGCATAGGGAAGAGAGAGGTATACCCGTTCTCAAGTACAATCAGAATAATCAACAGGGACAACATCAACAACAGGGGCAGCAGGCGGCTCAAGCAAATGCCATGCTTATAGAATGGCCAGATCAAGAGGATAGGGGGACTGATGCACCAAGTATATCTGAGAGAATACACATTAAGAGTGATAACCAATGGCAGTGTGATTGCAAACAATGTGGGAAATGCAAAGAAGTGGAAGTGTTGGCAGTTACAAGATCAAAAAATAAAGGACCTATTAATTGGCAAGAACAAAGACATATCAGAGACAAGGTCTTGAAGCAAGTTCAGGACGAGCAACATAAACATGTAAGGTTTGTAAGTCAGACAGAGCAACAACAAGAAGTAGATTTGATACTGTCAATAACAGAGGGGAATAGGAGTTAGAGCAAGCAAGATCCAGAAAAAGATTGGTTTGATGTAATCATTAGCTCACTGTTACAATTGTCTTTGGATCAACTTTTATCTTTGGTACCAACGTTTCGAGAAAAGTTGTTGAAGAGGTTACTTGGGCAGCGTTTAGAGCCAGAAATTAGGTCGGTACCTTCAACTTCGGCCAATAATATTGATCCAGCAGATGTTGACTTTGTAGTGCCAGTAATTCAGGTAGAGTACGACCAGAGGCAATTTGACGAAGTGTTGCTGGATGGGGGATCAGGGGTGAATATATTACCTGAGCATATTTTTATACAAATGGGAAGAGGGGCATTGGCTCCAGCACCTTTTCAAGTCAAAATGGTGGATCAAACTCGAGTTCAGCCGGTTGGCATTCTGAAGCAGCAACATATTATCATTTTAGGAATGTCATTTATGGTAAATTTTGTTATCATTAGGATGTCTAAGTCAGCATATCCATATGAAATGTTGTTAGGGAGACCTTGGCATCTATTTTGGATTGAAGAATGGACCACCATCATTCAATTATGTGGCGCACAAAGTGTTTGAACCTTATCTACAGGATTTTATGCAGGTGTTTGTAGATGATTTCTCGGTCTTTGGTAAGAAGGTACATCATCTGCTACACCTGAAATCATGTTTTGATAGATGTCGGCAGTTTAGGATGGTGTTGAATCCGTTTAAAAGTGTTATTGCAGTCAGAAGTGGTATTTTATTGGGCCATGTCATTTCGCAAGAAGGGATGGCTATTGATGTTAAGAAGATTGAAGCTATAAGCACAACTAAAGCACCGACCAACGTGAAAAAAGTAATGTGGTTTGTTGGTCAGATTAAGTGGCATGCTAGATATTTATAGTATTTAGCAAATATCTCTCTACCACTTACGCACTTGACCAAAAAGGATGTTCCATTTGTATGGGCAGATGCTCAAGAGAAAGCATTTCAATTGTTAAAGAAGATAGTGTCGGTAGCACCAATTTTGCAACCACCTGATTGGTCATTGCCATTTCACATATTTGTTGATGCATCGGATGTGGTTGTAGGAGCAGTTTTGATGCAGCAGAAAGAGAACGGATGGTATAGACCCGTCTATTATGCTAGTAGACTATTGTGTGCGGCTGAAAGGAACTACCCGGTGACGGAAAGGGAAGGTTTGGCAATGGTATATGCTCTTAACAAGTTTCGACATTATTTGTTGGGCAATAAGGTTGTTTTTCATGTGGATCATCAGGCTTTGGTCTATTTAATCAAGAAACCCTTATTAATAGGACGATTAGCCAGGCAGATGCTTTTATTATAGGAATTTGATTTTGTGATTATGCATAGTCCAGGAAAAGAGCATGCAATGGCAAATTACTTTAGTAGATTGGATTCAGGAGAAGCACCTACAGGTGTAATTGATGACTTTCCGGATGCTGAGTTGTTTAATGCACAAGTGGTGGAAGCAGATTCTTGGTATGACCAATTATTAGTTTTTTTAACTGATGGTTCATTACCACAATACTTTACACCTGATCAAAGGAAGAAGTTTGCACTTAAAAGTAGGCCGTATTTGGTTATACCTGGGGCATTATACAAAAAAGGGGTGGATCATGTCATAAGGAGGTGTGTACCAAAATTTGAACAACCAGCCGTGTTATAGGAAGCACATTCAGGTCTAGCAGGAGGTCATTTGTCAGGGGATATTACAGGGAAGAAAGTGTTACAAGCTGGGTTATGGTGGCCGATTGTTTTAAAGGATGCGCATGAGTATGCTAAAGATGTGTAATTTGCCAAAAGTTGGGCCAACCTAATAATTCAGATTGGATGTCTGATCATCCAGTTTTACCATTGGATCCCTTCCAAAAATGGGGCATGGATTTTGTGGGGCCCATTAAACCCACTACTCAGCGAGGAAGTAGATATATACTTGTAGCAACATACTATTGTACGAAATGGGTGGAAGCAGTGGCATTGAAGGATAATAAGGCAGCAAGTGTGGTGAAATTTCTTTATCATAATATTATGACCAGGTTTGGGTGTCCGATTGAGTTGGTAAGTGATAGAGGTACTCATTTCCTTAATGAGGTGATTTCAGAGTTAACAAGAATTCATTTAATCATTGCATAAAAAGACTAGAGCATATCATCCACAAGCAAATGGTCAAGCGGAAAGTACGAATAAAACCTTAATGCGTATTCTTAAAAAGCTAGTGCATGACAATCATAAAAATTGGGATTTGTTACTTGACTCAGCTTTGTGGTCATTCAGAACAACATTTAAAGTGACAACAGGAATGACACCATTCCGATTGGTATATGGTTTGGAGGCAGTAGTACCTATGGAATTTGTAGTTCCAAGTTTATGAATCACAACGAAAAAGATGTCTCTTGAGCTATCCGTCAAACACAAGAGCAAATATCTTCTTCAGATGGAGGAGGATCGTTTGGTAAGTGCATATATTACCAAGGTAATTCAAAGGCGGAGACAAGCTTGGGTGAATCAGAATGTGAAGTTTAAGTTATTTAAAGAAGGAGATTGGGTGATGGTGTATAATTCTAAGCTCGGACCTCATCCAAGAAAGCTTACATTGAGATACAAAGGCCCATATCAGACTGTGCAAGATTTAGGACAAGGAACTTTTCGAGTGGCAGATGTGTTTGGCACAAGGATGGACAAACCAAACAATGAATTTAGGCTGAAACTATTTCAGGGGAAGCTGCCACGTTTGGATTGGTTATCTTCTAATGTTGTTCGACTGATCCATCATCCTAAAAATCAAATCAATAATGTTTGTGATCATCGTAGTAAGAAGGCTTATTTCTCTACATTTTCATCCGTGGTGAAATGTTTTCTTGATTCTTGTTGGTCCAAAATTACATTAAGTACTTTCTTACAATTACAATGGGTTCCATGTCCAAAGCTGCAATATAACATTTTGCTAAGGGTTATTCCACAACCAAAAATTGAGAAGGAGGTATTACTGGATCGGATTGTAGATTCAAAGGGATATTCTGAGGCAGCAAGTAATGAAGTTCTAGAGATAGGTACAACAAGGGCTGCAAGTGGTCAGAGATATGACGAACAGGCGTATCAGGGGGAACATGAATAGAAAGATAGTGCTCAGCCAGATATTATTTTGCAAAGTAAGGTTAGTCGAAACGTTGTGGTGGGAAGGTCGTGCACCAGAAAAGGGAGTGTTGATGAATTTAAATATCATTTTGGTATTCTTGAGGTGCACATTAGTTTTAATGATTATCAAGGCACGTGTAAAAGATCTTTGAGGCGTGTTATGGTAATGCGGGGAAACAGGCTGCTAATGATTTTTAAAGTGACCCATACTAAAATATTATTGAATGGCATGAACTGGTACATGAGTAAGTACGTCAAGCATTTCTGTCAGTGGCAAGTCGAACATTCGCACTCGCGGTACTTGTGTTCTTTGTTCTATTTTATGGCCTCGAAGGTAACGTCTCTTCCTGTGTCTACTGTGTTGGTGCCTGAACCAGAAGTCATGCGGGGACGTATGAGAAAGAGAGAAGCTGTGTTGTGCAAAGAAGAAACCACAATTGAGGAAAGTAATAGCTTGCTTCAGGATGACGAGAAGGAGATATCGACACCATCAGCGACTACCAAATTTGTGCAAACTCTCATGGAACCATTTACCGACTTCAAGGTGGAAATTGATACACAGTCCACCACAAATGAGAATTGGCTCCGTAAGATCGGTTTATTTCAATTTGCTACTTTGCCATGGACGAGATGGAGATGCAACTACTATGCAAAGAATTAGATGGAGATCATCAGAAAAACGAAAGGTCAGCTAGCATTACAGGTAAAATTTTCACCTGAACTAGTTGCAGAAATATTAAAGTTACCTATTTACAACAATGTGGTCATTCGAAGTGTTCTGAGGACGTCTTGGAGAAAGACTTTGGGTCCAGGGAAGGGGGACGACAATATTATATGATGAAGAATACAGGTTATGTTCGAAGGGAGCAGTTAAAATGGTACTTGGAGAGGTTGTGTTTCATCATCAAATATGATTACGTGTCCAAAGAAAATTTTGCACCTTTGGCTTATGCAAAGGCAAGTGGACAGGTCAGTTGGGCTGATTGGTTCCATGATCACATGCACAGTGAGATATTTGTAGGGGATAGATGTAAAACGCAATTGAATAGTAGGATGTCAGCATATTTGGTGGCATTGTTTGAGTTTGTGCAGTTGGTGGATAGTCAGAAGTTGTCATGGCCAAAGGAGATAAACATTCATAGTGACGAGCTGATGGGTAAAAATCAGGAACAACTAGCTATGAGAGAGGTGGACAGACCTTTAGAGACGTGTAAGGATCTTCTGAAAGCAGGTTATACTGTACAAGAATTAGAGCCGATTATGCAGATAATTCAAACTGATTTAGGAAAAGCAGTGATAAAGAAGAATAATCTCCTGCAGGTGGTAGATGAGGATGAGCACCTAAAAGTACTAGGAAAGGTTTTTAAGTTGTCTAAAAAGAGAAGATTGGAAGAACAACTGCAAGCAGTAGGGGATAAGTTGCCAGAGGATGTTATGCACCAATCAATAAGGAATACAGGGTATGATGTACTAGGAATCAAGGAAAGGTTGCAAGAAATTTCCAATTTTTTAGTCTTGCAAGAGGAGAAATTAACTAGGTACGAACAGACAAAGGTATCTATTAACATGGAGGATTGTTAGTCTTTACAGAGGCAGGTTGAAACACTTCAGGAAGAATTGAATAAGAAGGCACAAACATTAGAGAAATATGTTCAACAGAGCAAAATGCAACAAGTAATAGAGTTTTCCAGAATAAAGCTATCCACGCAGGAATTTGAAGAATGGCAGAGGTCTATACAAGAACAAATTCAAAAAGAGATGATGGATTTTTCAGCACTTGATGCTACTCTACAGAATGAACAAGTGACTCTTCACTCTAGGATGCAGGTATTATAGGTGTTGGAGAAGCAGATGTTAAAAAACAAAGATGTGGAGCTGGATGCTGTATTAATGACAGGGTCAGATATTGGATTATTAAAGCAGCAACTACATAAGTATATTCAAGATATTTGGACTATGTTTCAGAGTCGTTGGCAAAGTATGTTCACGATTCAGAATGAGCAGGTGCAAGCATGCTTTGTGTCAAAGTATGAAAAATATTTACTCCATATTATTGAAAAACAAGAGAAGCAAATTGAAGAACAGGCACAAATAATTAGAGAGTTACAAGAAAAGGTGTTACAAAAGAATCTAGAAGAAAAGGTGGATATGATAATTGAAAAGCAACAATTCATTATTGACAGGGACTTTCAAGAAAAGCAGGATTGTTCTGAGGAGGATTTCAATATGCTACAGAGTCGAAACGTTGGAGAAGAAGTTGAAGAACTTAAGCAATCAATGCAGATAATATTATTTGATCAAGGGATTGTAAATTCGAGTTAGATTCTTGTTAAAAATCCCCCATCGGGCAGTGCCAGGTGTTGAGGGTAGAGGAATTTTGAAGATATATAGTTAATTTAAGTTCTGAAACTCTGCTAATTTGGAGAATACTCAATCAGATTGTTGCTGAATCAGATTTCTTCTAACTCGGATGTTGCTTATTCGAATTTTTAATAGACAGTTATTTTAATTGAGCGCCGACTTCACAAGAAGTGAGTAGTTATGTTTTGGTTCACGCGAGTAAAAAAGAAGGAGAGAGAAGAAGAAAGCAGGAGCGGAAGAAGAAAGAAGAAGTAGAAGAAATAGAAGAGAGATTCTTCATTCTTGTAATAGTGTAGATACATATTTGAGCCAAGCCGAATCAATCATGTAATGATTTACTGTTTGTATTACCCGAATGTTCTCATGAACTCTTTCTATCTTGTAAGGTCTGTTTTAGAAGACTCGTAATGATGATTTTTGCCTAAATCTGTTCAGCGCAAGCGTAAAACTCTATCTGTTGCGGGTTATGATCTTTAAAATTAGACTCTGTTTCAGCAGAGCAGTGATAGATCTGAAATTTGCTAGAAGTCAATTCTCTGTGTGTAGCAGACTAGTGTTGAGAACTTGGTTTACCAGAGTCAAGTAGTTGATGTGTTGTATTCGAACCCCAACAGAGACATACACATACATCTATACATATGCATACATAATGCATATGCATATGCATACATACATACTTACATGCATACACACACATACACACGCATGCATACATAATGTGCATGCATATGCATACATACATGCTTACATGCATAGACACACATACACATGCATACACACATACACATACACACATACACACACACATACACACATACACACATACACACACATATATGCATACACACACATAGAGAGACATACACACACATACACATACATGCATACATAATGCATATGCATATGCATACATAATGCATATGCATAGATACATACTTACATGCATACACACATATGCATACATAATGCACATGCATATGCATAGATACATGCATACACATACACACACATAGACACACACATATACACATAGATTTACACACATACACATGCATACACACAGACACACAGACATATACACACACATACACACATATACACACACATACACATGCATACACACATACACACACACATACACACACATACACACACATATATGCATACACACACACATAGAGAGAGGCATAACACACATACACATACATGCATACATATGCATACATAATGCATATGCATACATAATGCATATGCATACATAATGCATATGCATACATAATGCATATGCATACATAATGCATATGCATACATAATGCATATGCATACATAATGCATATGCATACATAATGCATATGCATACATAATGCATATGCATACATAATGCATATGCATACATAATGCATATGCATACATAACGCATATGCATATGCATACATACATACTTACATGCATACACACACATATGCATACATAATGCACATGCATATGCATAGATACATGCATACACATACACACACATAGACACATACACACACATAGACACATACACACACATAGACACATACACACACATAGACACATACACACACATAGACACATAGACACATACACACACACATATACACACATATTTACACACATAGATAGACACATATATATAGATACACACATATATACACACAGACACAAACACACACACAGACACACACATGGACACATACACACATATATATGCATAGACAGACACATAGAGACATACACACATACATACACATGCATGCATACATATGCATACATAATGCATATGCATATGCATACATACATGCATACACACACACACATACACACATATGCATACATTTGCATACATAATGCAGATGCATATGCATACATACATGCTTACATGTATACACACTCACATATACACCTACATATACATATACAATCACACATATGTACACGTATATATATTGATTTCTAACCCATTTTTTTTTTATATGTACAGGTATTATGGACCCTAGTAGAGAGAGAAACGTGAAACTCACTCTCATAAAAAGTCTTATGAGAGCAAGAGTTCCGCTTGATACTCTATGGTTCATCATGCATGAGTACTCAGAGATGCATACGATCCAGATGCTTACCCAGCGGTCAGAGGAGAGCTCTTCTGCGGCTCCATATGCAAGAAGACAGCTATCTGCTCATAGGTATGTTTCTTTTTATAAATTTTTTTAATGATATTATAACACATATTTTTATCTATTTTTATCTATCTATTTTCAGGACACCTATACCACCTCCAGATCATGATAGCAGAGCAGAGGTGCCTATGAGGACATGCATAGGCACCTTAGGGCTAGAGTGCGATATAGAGCCAGAGGGGACCATTGTGTACATAGGGAATGGATTGGAGTTCAAGAGAAGCATGCAGGCATTATGCGACTCTTACCTGCACCTTGTCCACTTACAGTGGAAGTAAGTATACATTTTACATATAAATTGAAATAAATATCTTATGTTTTATTTACATGATTTTTTTTATTTTTGTAGTGAGCATGATGAAAGGGATAAAAAATACATACTTAGTTCACTTGAGATAGAGCTTGGGATAGGATGGTCACATAAGTGGTGTCTAAAAGAGATGCAGAAACTTATGGCTCGTCGTCGCGATAATGCATGGTATGCATTGCTTTTATGTGTATATAGGTGGATATGAGTATGTGTGTTTATGTATGTATGTATGTATATGAGAGAGAGAGAGAGAAAAGAGTGAGACTAGAGGTACAAATACAGGCATACACACACATATACATCATACATGCACATTTACACACATATACACATACATGCACATTTATACATACACACACATACATGCACATTTTTACACACACATACACATGCATGCAGTTACACATATAATGAATACACATAGACACATACACATACTCACATACACATACACATACATAATCATATGTACACACAGATAGACTCATATAATCATATTTACATGCATATGCACATATAGAAACACATACATACACACATGCATACTGATATATATATATATATATATATATATATATATATATATATATATATATATATATATATATATATATATATATATATATATATATATATATGTATGTGTGTGTGTGTGTGTGTGTATACTTAGATATCTATATATAAATAAATAAATAGATCCTATTTCAAAAATCCTAATTTGAAAACACTAATTTTGATATTAGGATTTTAACATCCCTAATTTAGAAACTCTAAATCAGCCTTTTAGCCATATGATTGAAGTATATGTACGCATTGCATCTATTCCTTTGACGTCCTACTAGAGAGATGTCTCTCCTCCCAACCTTATGCCTTTGTATATAGCTACTCGAATCAACGAGGATCATAATATATATAAAGATATATACACATCATGTAGATACACATACGTAAATATAAAATGGAGTAGATACATTATGCATCACACATACATGCCTAAATGCACACATAAATATATATACATGCATACATATTTACATGTACACATTTACACATAGAGACATATACATATATACATGTACACATCACATATACATGCCTACATGCACAAATGTATACTTATACATGCATACACAATTATAAACACTTGCATATATTACATGAATACATGAGTATTTTACACAAATGCATATGCATATATACACATATGCATACTAACACATGTATACATATAATAAACATATGCACACACATACATGTACATGAAATACATATATATGCATACTAACACATGTATATGTATAATACACATGAATACACACACACATATGCATACATACATGATAAAAATTTTCTCCTAGTTATATATAAAATAATTAGGCATACCCCTGAGCTTCACGTTCTAACTTAAAAGAACATGATTTCATCTCTCTAGTAGGATTCATCGTTATTCAAGTTGAATCAAGAATTTATTACCTCATATCCATTCAGAAGCTTCAAGTTATTGATCGATAACTAGAGTAGAATTTACTATCTAATCATTTTGGTAAGACATCAAGATAGTCTCATCTTCATTATCCTTATTGATTTCATTTATTTCTTCTATTGTTAAATGTGTGTTCTCATGAGTCACATCATGATCTATTGATGGATTAATATCGATTTCTGGTAATTCATCTTCCTCATCAATAGAATCAGCACTTATCAAATATGCTTGAATGCAGCATCCCTTACTAGTAGAAGGATTTTACATGCAGAAAATGAAAGATTATATATTGATGGAAGCACGAAAATATAGCAGGTTTAATAAATAGTAGTCAAGGGTTACATAATAGTTCAAGGACTAGTTGCACATTTGAGGAGCGTGAAAATAGTCATGAATCACCATACATGAGTAGAGATGTATCAAGATACATAATTGTCAATGCTATTACTACATTACATGCTGGTGATGAACTATTAGTGAATTATGGATGGCATAGACCTCCAAGAGCACGTTTTAGCTAGAGAGAATGAAAATTTTCTATCCATATTTAATAACTTATATATTTAATTTTATGTTTAAAGTTTACTTTTTATTCATTTATGGAATACTAATGAATTTTATTTATATGTGTAGATTCCAATGTATGATGTTGATTATATTCCTCCACACCATTCACAATTGCCAGTAAGACCTCGTTTATCAGAAGCTTCTATGAGGAGGCTATGCAAAAGTGATCTAGTAGAATATGCAAGGTTGAAAGATCTATATTCAAAAGAAGATAAAGTACAAGATTTGATGAAGATGATGGCATGGCAGATTTCATTGAGGATTGGTATCAAAATGACAGTGAGAGCATTGATATTTCTAAAAATGAGAAATATCTTCGAGAGGAATGTATTAATGTCATTGATGTATCGAAAAGCATCAATGAAAGACATATTATAGTTCATGGTATTGTGGCTTGGACTATTCATGATTTTTCAAGATATGGTGTTTGTTCCGGTATTGATGTAATTTTTTTATTCAATATGCATATAAATAAATGTGATTTAATCTAATTATATTTTTATCATTTTCATGATGCAAGAATATGTACTAAGGGTTATAAAGCTTGTCCATATTGTGGTGATTGGTTGAGATCAATCTATAGTAAGAATCTCAACAAAAATATTTATCTTCGACATCGACGATTCTTGCCTAATGATCATCCATTAAGATCTAAAAGAGAAGCGATACATTTTAATGGAAAGCTTGAAACAGGTCAGTGTCCAAAACCTATGACACCTATGGATTGGTATAAAAAATGGACAGATGGACCTCTGATAGATCCAGAATAAAAAAATTTCAGTGATGATGAAGATAATGAGTATGTGAAGAGAGGTAAAGTAAAATTGGCACTCGTAAAGAACATATCAATATGGTATTCTTTGGAGTACTCGAAAGAGTTAAAAGTATGTCATCTTCTTGATCCTATGCATATATTCAAGATTATTGGTTATTCACTATGGCAACATATTCTTGGACTAAAAGATACCATAGCATCAAGGAATGATTTGAAAGATCAAAACTCAAAACCAAAGTTATGGCCAGTTTTTGATAGACACCTGAATATCAAAAAATGAAGTAGGAAGCTCTTTCTCCATCAACATAGTAGCTCTTTGCATTCACGTTTTTTTTGTGGGATTGAGTTTTTGTCAATATCTTTTGATGAAATCCATCTATACATATCATAAAAAAATTTATAATGAAGTTTATTCAAAAATAAAAGATATCCAATATTCATACATTAAATATAAAAGAATCATAATTACCTTATAAGTGATCCAAGATGATAGATCACATCTCGTACTTCTTTCGTTGTACAATCATCAATAACCAAAGGTAAAATATGTTTCAAAACGTTATGCCAGTCATGGGTCTTTAACCTAGATAAGCTCTTATCATCCATAGTAAACATGTTTTGAAAAGATGCTCCATATCCTGTAGGACTCCTAATCAATTGAATGCTATTGTTGATAGTCTGTATCTCTTTTGTTGTAAGTACCCAAGGAGCAGGTGTATAAGTCGTTTCCTGTCGAAGGTTGAAGATTTCTTTCTCTCAAGTTTCTCATGGAATCAAAGAAGAAGGGTTACAAAAAAAAATGAAGTCATGCTATGGAGCCATTCCAAGGAGTGAGGGACACAAGAAGGTGAAGATTTGTTTCTATTGAAGAAACCACAAAAGTATAGTTCTTCTCATGGACAATGGATGGGCGTAGACAAGTTGAAGATAAATATTTTCCAAATTGATGATTGTTTTCAACTCATGTTTGATCCTTTCTTCATTACCTTGCACTTCATCTTAGGAAAGAGTTAAAGTAGAGCAAAGACTTTCATAGATTAAGATCAAATATAGTCTAAGGTGATGAAACTAGCTTATCATTTTAAGCATGAGAAGCATTAGAAGCACTTGGTGCATAACATGGAAACATGAGTTCATGCATGGAAATGAATGATTGTTGATGCGTTTCTCGTTCCAAAAAAAAAATCATGCACAACACAAACTTCCTTCTTGTTTGAAAAGGAATTTGATGCACTCAAGCTTGTGCACTTGCTTGCTTATATATTTTACACTTATGGCATTGTTAACCTAGTCAAAGGTCAAAATGATGACTTGGCAAAGTGGTGGATAGGTGGTGCACAAATGGCCAAGAACATGGGTGCACAGGCAGTGCACAAATGGTTTGCTCACAATGTTCTACATGAAAAGTCAAAGGCAGGTTGCAAATGTTGCTATATTTAGGTAGTGATGTATGTGAACACTCTAGGATCGCCAGGGCACTTTTTCCCTCTTTAGGAGGCTTTTTTCCCCCGGCTTGTATACACGCTTATTTCCCTAACGGGTTACTTATATTTTGTATATTCAAGTGGTAATACATTCAGTATTGTGTATTGTGCTCCAAGCTTCTCCTTCTTCCTTGTGATGTTGCATGCTTTCGCAGACGTCTAACTCCAACAATTGGTATCAAATCAGTTCACACTTCATCTAGGGCATCGCTGACACCCCTCTGGTTGCAGTCTCAAAACTGCACAAAATTTGGTGTACATACTCAAGCTATTCCGTCTTTTTGTGCCAAAGATATATACAGGTTACGGTTTATTAGTATAAGCATCTCAAAGTCTGCTACAGGTTTAGCAAAACTCATTAGGGTACTTATGTTCAAATTTTTTAGATACAGTCATTTTTTTTGCATCAGGGTTATTTAAGTCTGTGTCAATGGTTGAAAGCAGTGATGTATTTTGTATGTTGGATATTGCGGATAAGTTGGATGGTACAAATTACCCATTGTGGCCTTATATGATGCATCATGTATTGGTCACAAAAAGGACTCTGAATATTGTGTAGGGTGTTGAAAAAAATCCTATTATACCTGCAAATACAGGTATTGAAGTTGATGTTGATGGCATCAAAGATGGTGATATTCTATAGATTCCTATTTTTGTTGTGGTTCCTATTGCACAGAGCAAATTCATTGGGATGGCAGAGATGCTCAGGCACATGCATTGATAGTGTTGTCTGCCAAATGTGCCATTATTCCTCACATTCGCTCTTGCACAACAACGAAGGATGCTTGGGATACACTTACCACATTGTACTAGGCTAGGAATGAGGCTAGAATGAAGAATGGACATTCACGACTGTTTGTAGTTTTGACCCATCTTCTCATGAGCAGTGTATGTCTATAGTAGACTCAGATGTTTGGTATTTTGATAGTGGGGCATCCAAACATATTACCTGGTAGCACAATTTCTTTACTTTACTCGAGCCTACCCGTACAAGTAATATTGTCCCATGCACCAACAACTCATCTTAACCTATCATGGGAGTCAGTAAGATCATTCTGACTACTGTTGATGGTAGTTTTTTCACTTTGTCAGATGCTCTATTTGTGCTAGGGATCAAGAAAAATCTGTTATCAATTTTTGCATTAACCAAGATTGGCTTGGTTGTGAAATTTGTTGATGATAGATGCACAGTTCATGATATGGAAAATGGCGACATGATTATAGCTTCTAGTATTTTATGTCTTGGGTTGTATAAGCTCATAGAATATGAAAGATCTCTGAATGATTCAGCATGTGTAGTACATGATTGTCAGGCTATGTCAGATGCAAAGCTTTGACATGCATGCTTTCGTCATCTGAATTTTGCTAGTTTGCTATGCCTACACAAATCTGAAATGGTGTCCTCTTTGCCCAAACTAAAAACATATCTGTGAAGGCTATATTTTGGGCAAAATGCAAAATTACTCCTTTCAAAAAGATGGTTCAGTTCGAGCTACTCAGAAATTATAGCTTGTTCATAGTGATGTTTGTGGCCCTATGTAGACACCCTCTTTTGGAAATTATCTTTACTTCGTGATTTTCATTGATGATTTTTCTAGGCATGCATGGGTATATCCATTGAAAGCAAATTCTGAAGTTTTATGTGATTCAAACAATTTTTGGATTTGGTTGAAAATCTTTCAGCATGTAAAATGGGCACCTTCCATTTTGATCGAGGGGGGGAATATATGTCTTTTGACTTTAATGCATTTTTGGTAGAACATGGGATAAAACATCAATGTACAGTGCCGTATACACCTCAACATAATGGAGTAGCTGAACGAAAGAATAGGTCACTCATGGAGATGGTGAGGTGTATGGTCAAGAGTCAGGCTTTACCACATAGTTTCTCGCTTGAGGCTGTTATGTGTGCAACATATGTACTTAACAGATATCCCACTAAAGCATTGCAATGTATCACTCCATATGAAGCTTGGCATGGTTGTGAGCTATCTATTGTTCGCCTACATGTTTTTGGTTGTCTTACATATGCATTAGTGCCTGAACAACATCGGAGGAAATTGCATGACAAAGCAGTAAAATGTATTTTTGTTGGGTATAGTTTTGAAAGCAAAGCCTATTGTCTATATCATCCACACACTAAACACATTTTCGTTAGTTGTGATGTTGTTTTTGTGGAAGATGCTATTTAGCCTTTACTTTCATGTACAAAGGAGGCATATGTTAGCTACAAAGACATGTATGATACTTTGATGCCTCTTTTTAGAGATGGATAGTCTAGTTCTGGTCCTAATGAGGCAACTTCTTAGCCTTTACAGGTTTCATGTGATGATGCAAATCATTCCATTTTTGATGCAGATTTACATGATGCACTTGTTGATGAGAAAGCTGATATTGATGAGGCCAAAACTATGCCAAAATGGCTAGTGCAGACTTTGTGTGATAGCAAATTAGATGCACCTCTATCATATTGTATTTATTTAGGATCTCATAGTGCCTCTTTTGCATCAGATTTCTATGCTATGGATGCCTCTAGTCTCAATGATGAGAATGAGCCTGTTTTGTTTGATGAAGCACAAAATTCTGAAAATTGGATGGCTGCTATGCAATTTGAATATGATGTTATAATGAAGAATGGTACTTGGTCTTTATGTGACTTGCCTCCTGGCAAGAAGGCCATTGGCACTAAGTATACAAGCTAAAGTCTAAGCCTGATGGAATAGTTGACAGGTATAAGGCTAGGCTTGTTGCAAAGGGTTAGGCACAGGAAAGAGGCATTGATTTTGATGAGACCTTTGGTCTTACTTGTTGAATGACTACTGTTCATAGCATATGTGCACTTGCAGCTCATCATGGTTGGAATGTACATCAGTTGGACATTAGAACATCATTTCTGAATGGTGACTTGCATGAAGAAGTGTATGTTTTTCAGCCCCATGGCTTTGTGCAGAAAGGGCATGAAAACCAAGTGTGCAGGTTAAAGAAGGCATTATATGGTTTAAAGCAAGCACCACATGCTTCGTATGAAAAAATACATGCCTATCTGATTGTAGACGGTTTTGAGAAGAGTCCTAGTGAAAGCACCTTATATGTTAAGCATGCTAATGATGTGCTTCTAATAATTGTTGCATATGTTGATGACATGCTACTCGTTGGTCCTCATGACAAGCATATTGCTGATTTTAAGGCTGATTTGCATGCCTCATTTGAGATGTCTGATTTGGGGCATTTGCATCATTATTTGGGCATTTAGTTTATGCAAGTTGATGGTGGAATGGCTTTGTGTCAAATGAAATATATTGACACTTTATTGTAGTGTTTTGGCCTTGAAAACCATAAGTCTATTGCCAGTCCTATGGAGACATGTTTATGATTGAGTCTTCATGATGTTGGAGATGCATTTGATGTCGTTCTCTATCAGCAGGCTGTGGGATGCTTGATTTACTTATGCATTACTTGGCCAAATATTCAGTTTTTAGTCTCATAGATGAGCAGGTTTATGCATTGTCCAAGTGACAAGCATTGGCAAGCGGTTAAGTGCATCTTTTGCTACTTGAGTGGTACCCGACTACTAGGATTGTTTTATCCCAAGAGGCGATCACTAGTGCCAAATTTTCATCCTTTTTCTGACAGTGACAGGGCTGGTTGCTATGACACTCGTGTGTCCACTAGTGGCTTTTGCTTCATGCTTGGTAGCTCATGTATATCTTGGTTGAGGAAGAAGTAGCCTACTCTGGACACTTCCAATTGTGAGGCCGAGTATAGGGCAACTTTCATAGAAATTGTTGTGTGTGTGTGTGTGGCTCAAATGGCTTATAGCTGATTTGGGTGTTGGTTAGTCTTCTGCCACCACCATCTTCACTAACAGTCATAGCGCATTGGTAGTTGCGAGGAACCCTATGTTCCATGGTCGCATTAAACACATTGAGGTGCATTATCATTATGTCAAGGAGAGGTTCTCTGTTGGAGAGATCAACTTGGCATATTTGCCCACACAAGAGAACATTGCAGACCTTTTCATGAAGGCTCTACCTAGGGAGAAGTTTGAAGCTTTCCGCAAAGCTTTGGGCTTACTTCTTTTTGTGTATTGATTCCACATAGCTTGACACTTCGTTATACATGAGTGCCAACTCCTTGTTTATCGCATCACTCCTAGGGGGGATTTGTTGATATATTTAGGTACTGATATGTGTGAACACTCTAGGACCACCGGGCCATCTTTTTCCCTCTTTAGGAGGTTTTTTTCCCAGCTGTTATGTATGCCTATAGCCCTAATGGGTTACTTAACTTCTATACATTCAATTTGTAATAGATTCAGTATAGTGTGTTGTGCTCCAAGCTTCTCCTTCTTCCTTGTGTTGTTCGTGTGCATCCACAGACGTCTAACTCCAACCACAAAGTGGTATTTTTTTAAGGGTTTTTAAGGATTTTTAAGTGTTTTCGAAGGGCAATTGAACCCTACCTTATGCACATAAATTGGAGAAATTAAGGTCAAAATGAAAAGGAGATAAAGTGAAGCGGTGTGCAAAGATCTTATGTGTGGCCCCCCATTTTAAAATTTTGATTCTCCCAAGGTCACTATAGGACAAAATAGGCAGTCCTTGGCCTTTCTCAAAAAGTGGTTCTTGGGACATCAAAGGAGAACCAAGACACACTAGCAGTTTGAAGCGATGTACGGAAGTGAATCTACTCACAACAAGGCAATAACATTCTTGGAGTTAGACTAAGCAATAGAGAGCCTAGTCTACACTAGAGAGCAAAAGAAGAGAAAGAGACACCTTGAACTATGCGACACAGAGAAGCAAAGGAGAGAAATGTGTGCAAGGAAGATGACCAAGTGTACAGATAGAGGGTGTGCAGAGATCCATTAAGGAAGGCAACCAAGGTGGACAAAGGTACCAGTGAGGAGGTGTTGCACGTCGACATACAATGGTCCTTCCTTCAACCCTATTGGAAGCTTCAGTGCAAGGTGTGCTCAAGAGCAAGCTACTAGAGAGGGTGGAGGTCCGGTACCGAGAAGGTTGATTGCTCAAAGGTTTAATTTTAGTATCTTGTATACTTGTGTGTGTTTGCTTTTTGGTTTAATCACTTTGCATAGAGAACATTTTGTCTTATTCTAGACACATCCATTGTATTTTCCATTGTAAGCAAGATATAGAAACTTTCAGTGCAAGTGTCTTACTTCTTCTTCTTCATCCTTCTCCTACAAACAATCAAGCACCTTTCAACTAAAGAATTCCCCAACAGGCATGAAAAGAAAAACATGCCAACACATGCATGCATACATGCACATGCATTTGCATGCAAACACATGCATTTGCATATGAAAGAGCATGATTTTTTCTAAAGTAGAAAAATGAATATAATTTCCTAGTATTTGCCTTAGTTTTTCAAGCTCAAGTTAGACTTATGGGAAGATGTAAAACTAGTTAATTGCAAAGTTACTAGCTACCTTGCAACTCAAGTAACTAGTCCATGCTTTCCCAAATTGATACTTAGGTATCACATATTTAATGACGAGTTTCATTACGTATATTGGAAGCCTTGCTTAGTAAACGTAGGCATAAGAAAGTCAAAGCATTCATTTTTTCTTGCAATTTTGATGAGTAATAAAATGTGGCTACTTGCAAATTCATTAAAGCTTTATGATGACTCTACGTCCAAGAGATACTTAGAGAATCATAATGTCCAAGTTTAGAAAGAGAATTTACACTTGCTTCTGTAATTTCTCATGCATCAAAGTAGGATGAAAACTTAAAAATAGTTTCCCTAAATCCCATGAGCACATTTAAGTGAACGATTTCACTTAATTTTATCTCAAGGAACTTAACATAAAAGGAATTTTCAAAGTTCAATAGATAGTTGTTATGTTCCATAAGTTGCATCCTTGGTAAGGATGCAAAGTGCCAAGAAACCATGGAAGTTTTTACAAGTTATCACTTGATTCCATTCCAAGGAGTGATGGAAATCAAAGATTAAACTTTAGCATAAATTGAATTATGACATTTAATACATGGATTTTAGGTTCCATCATTGTATCTTTGGTAACAATGCAGCTTTCTAAGCAAATATGGAAACTTTGATAGAACGCTTCCTTTTTGAAGGATTAGAGAGTTACTTTTTGGTTTCATTTAAACTAATTGTAGCTTAAGCGGAAACCCTAGACAAGTGATCTTTAGGAATTTTGATACTTCCTAAAGATAAGCCACCAAATGAAATAGTATAGTTTTATATTTCATGAATTCTGTGTTGTTCCTATCATATTCAAGGCGAGCTTTTCTTTTGGGAATACTAGAAGTTCCAAGAAAGGTATCTCCATTGATCCATGAGCTTTTCCCCAAAACAAGATATAAAGTTCAAAAATATGTTAGAATAAGTTCATGAAAATTTACTTTTGAAAAATATTCAAAAGATATAAGCTATGACATGTTGGAAGCTTCTATTTTATTTTCAGGTATATTTTCTAAAAAAAAGGGACAGAATCTTTAAGCCTAACTGATGGTTAGGAAAAGAAGACAATGATATGTTCATAGTAACATTATTATCCTTTGGTTCAATCATTATAAGATTCTTGTACTTTAAACTATACAATCACAGTGGATTGTCACAATATGTTTAAAATACTCTAGTAACATCAAAAGATTGACCAATGACAATAATTCTTGTTTCAAACTCAAGAATAGGAATACATATCACATAAATGAAAGTTCAAGTTAAAAGTTCATGAGCAATGGGAAATCATATCCTAAAGGTGATATTTATCCTTTAGTTTGATACTCAAGACATGAACACAACTGAAGCAATCAAGCTTCTAAATATTGTCTGAAACGAATATCCTTCCATTAGTGCAAAAGATTTCAAGATTAAGCATTTGCTCATGTTATTTATTCCTTAGAAGGAATCTCAAGTATTGGAAGAATAAACTACTCCTTAATAGTGAGAATGGAATTCTTAAAGCTCATTAGACAACAAGTAGCTCCTCGAAAGTCCCATACCATCAATAGTGGTACTTAAAGTCCAATGGTTGATATAACCTAGCGGTGTATCAATCTTGATGAGATTCTTAGGCTTAGAATGTGAAAGGCATTAGTATATGCTTGGACTTGAATTGTGGGAAAGATCTCTAAAATCTTGTTGATAAGAAAAGATGCTTTCCATAGTTCAAGATATCTTTGTTGGAATTAGATGTCTGCGGAAGCAAGCGAACAACACAAGGAAGAAGAAGAAGCTTGGAGCACAACACACAATACTGAATGTATTACCACTAGAATGTACAAAGATCAGTAGCCCATTAGGGCAATAGGCATATATACAAGCTGGGGGTAAAAACCTCCGAAAGAGGGAAAAAAGTGCCTCGGCAGTCCTAGGACTGTTCACACACATCACTACCTAAATATATCAACAAATCCCCCCTGCGAGTGATGTAGTGAACAAGTAGCTTGCACTCATGTATAAGGAAGTGCCAAGCTATGTGGAAATCACTCCACAAAAGGAAGTAAGCCTAAAGCTTTGCGGAAAGCTTCAAACTTCTCCCTAGGCAGAGCCTTCCTAAAAAGGTCTGCAATGTTCATATGCCAAGCTGATCTCCCCAGCAGAGGACCTTTCCCTGACATAATGATAATGCACCTAAATGTGCTTAGTGCAAGCATGGAAGATAGGGTTCGTCACAACTGCCAATGTTCTCTGACTGTCAGTGAAGATGGTGGTGGCAGAAGAATGACCAATACCCAAATCAGCCATAAGGCATCTGAGCCACACATACTCAACAGTCGTTGTGAAAGCTGCTCTATACTCAGCCTCACAATTGGAAGTGGCCATAGTAGGCTGCTTCTTGCTCAACCAAGATATACATGAGCTACCAAGCATGAAGCAAAAGCCACTAGTGGATACACGAATGTCATAGCAACCAACCTAGTCTGAGTCAGAAAAAGCATGCAAATCTGGCAGTAGTGATCCCCCCTGGGATAAAACAGCCCATGTAGCGAAAGATGCACTTAACCTCTTGCCAATGCTTGACACCTGGGCAATGCATAAACCTGCTCATGTGTGAGATAGCAAACAAAATATCTAGCCGAGTAAAAGTAAAGCAGGCATCCAATAGCTTGCTGATAGAGGACAGCATCAAATGCATCTCTAGCATCATGAAGACTCAATCATAAACCTGTCTCCATAGCAGTGGCAATAGGCTTACAGTCTTCAAGGCCAAAATGTTGCAATAATGTGTCAATATATTTTGTTTGACACAAAGCCAGTCCACCATCAACTTGCATAAACTGAATGCCCAAATAGTGATGCAAATGCCCCAAATCAGACATCTCAAATGAGGCATGCAAATCGGCCTTAAAATCAGCAATATGCTTCTCAATAGGACCAATGAGCAACATGTCATCAATAAGATGCAAAAGAGGCACTATGAGAGCCTGGTCGAGTACGATATGACAGAGGTGCATCTAATTTGTTTTCACGCAAAGTTTGCACTAGCCATTTTGGCATAGTTTTTGCCTCCTCAATTTCAGGGCTCTCATCAACAAGTGCATCATGTAAATCTGCATCAGAAATGGGATGATCTGCATCATCACATGAAACCTATAAAGGCTGAGAAGTTGCCTCATTAGGATCAACACTAGACTATCCACCTATAAAAAGAGGCAGCAAAGTATCATACATGTCTTTGGAGCTAACAGATGTCTCCTTAGTACATGAAAACAATGGATGAATAGCATCTTCCACAAAAACAACATCACGACTAACCAGAATGTTTTATCCCACGTTCAGCCAAAAATGCATTTTCAGCAAAAACCAAAAACTGTTTGAAGCACATGAACAATTTGGACTTTTCCTTCAAGGGATGTACCCATGCATGCTTGGAAAGATCATCGATGAAATTCACGAAGTAAAGATAACTTCCAAAAGAAGATGTCTGGATAGGACCATAGACATCACTATGTACAAGTTGCAACTTCTGAGTAGCCTGAACTGAACCATCTTTTGGAAAGGAGGAACACTGCATTTTGCCCAAAATATAGCCTTCACAAACATGTTTTCCAGGTGCCTCAAGTTTGGGCAAAGAGGGCACCATTTCAGATTTCTGCAGGTGTACCAAACTAGAAAATTTCAAATGAGCAAAGCGTGCATGCCAAAGATTTGCATCTGACATAGCCTAAGAATCATGTATTGCACATGTCGAAGCATTTATAGATCTTTCATAATCTATGAGCTTATATAGCCCACGCCATAAAATGCCATTGTCGTGGGCTATATAAGCTCATAGACTATGAAAGATCTATAAATGATTTGGCATGTGCAGTACATGATTATTGGGCTATGTCAGATGCAAAGCTTTGACATGCATGCTTTGCTCATTTGATAGGTCATGAACTGTACATCTGTCATCAACAAATTTCACAACCAAGACAATCTTGGCTAATGCAGAAACTGATAACAGATTTTTCTTGATCCCTGGTGTTAAGGGCACATTTGTATTTATTGTACTAAGGTCCAATTGAAGGGTCGAGAAAGGGCTGAGTGGGAAGAGCCTTAAGGGCCACATCTTTTGTATATATAGAGCATTTTGGTTAATGAAAAGGGGACTCACTCTCTCTCTCTGATTTTCGTCGCTTGAAATGGCATCCGATGTTTTTTTAAGTCCTTGTTCTTCTTGTTTTTATGACTTTTAGGGTTTCTCTTTTAGTTTTGCGCACTTACTGTAGTGTAGTGTTCGTGTTCGAGTAGCTCTGGCGACGAAGTGTTCTTTTCTCTCTCTTCCCTGTTCGAATCCATGGTGGCGTGAACGCTTCTCCTCTCCTTCTCTAATCTGTGCAGGGTAGCTCATGTTACTGTATTGATTAGTGATCTTTGCTTATAAGTGGCAGATTGATCTGTCGATCACGCTCGTAGTCGCTGTTCATGTCTGACACGAGAAATGCGTATGATGTGCTGTGCTCGTTGTTGTATGTAGCTATGGCCATGGCGATGTCGTTTCTATCGCTCTTCCCTTGTTGCAGGGGAGGCTCATCTTCTCTGTAACACTGGCGCTGTCTTAGTGCTTCGTTCCCCGACTCTACCGGCTGGCTGACAACTGCATGAGTCCGCAGGGATTTCTTGTCTTCCATGCTGTAGGCGGACGCAACGGTTCATATCTGCAGACGAGCAGCTCTCCGTGCTGGAGATAACCAATAGCACTTTTGAGCCCGCCTCCATGATGGCGGAATGCGACCCTCGCCCTGGAAAGTATATGGTCTGCTGCGTGATGTACGAGGCTTCTAGTGCGCCAATTGTGGCGCTGGGCATATCTTCCGTAGAACTCACCATGTAGCGTGTGTTTTTGGAGGTGCCATAGAATGCACTGTCGGACGCTCTATGCCACCGGGTCCCATACACGTTGCCAGTGATGCGATTCAATTATCATCAATGCGCTCCATTCAGTGACGATTATCAACCATTACAAAGCTTGGACTTCGCATTTTGCGCCTTGTGCATCTAATTGTGTTTTGTTGCTGCGTCGAGTTCTGAGTGACATCATGCTCAATGTCTGTTTTACTGTATGGCGACACGATTGTCCGGATGATGCTGAACTCCTCTGAATAATGTTCTTTGACATCCTTTCATAGTTTTATGTTTCTCTGTTCGATTGTAATTTGTGAGTGCAAGCTCCACTGCCGTTAGCTTTCTTATCGTCTTCATCTCAAAAGTAGCGTCATTTGTTCTGGTTTCTCTCCACTTGTCTTGATCACTTGACGGATGTGTGTGCCGCTCATTTCTTCATTTTCTGATGAGCTGTGAAATGAGGGCCTGATGACATTCCGGGTGCGTCTTGTCGGGGTTGGAGTATTTTGGTTTCAAGCTCCATATGGGGGCTCCTCGGCCTTACGATGAGCGTATCCCGGTACAGATTCCTTATACTAGTCATCACCATTGTTCCTCCGTAGACATCAAAGGATTCATTGAACCCATTTTACTGGATGTGCACTGAAGCTGACGTTCATCTTTCCACATTACAGACCATCGAAGCTTATTTAGTATTTTGCTTGAAATCTGTGTTTGATTATCTGCATGTCCTAGCACCATAGGTGATTCAGGGGCATTTTCGGTGGTGTTGATGGGTAATTTTTGTAGAATCTCTGTTCACCCATCATGCCTGACGATGTCCAACACCACTGAAATTTGACAAGTGCTCACCGGAATCTATGGCTTCGCTCCTCGCACACTGGTGCTGATCACGGGTGCCATGCGCATTCCGATGCTGCACCAAACTAAAGCGAGCAGCGCCGATTCTGAACCTATCCGGTAGTTGTCCGGTGACCAGCTGCGCGTATATGATCCCTTCCAGTCACAACAGTGTTATCGCTTCAATATTCCCTCCGGTGTTACCACCACACTCCGATTTTTTTTTTACGGTGCTATTACGGTGCGATTACGGTGCTATTACGGTGCTATTACGGTGCGATTACGGTGCTATTACGGTGCTATTGTGGTGTCTATTGTCTATTGTCCAGTAGTGTCTATTGTCCTGGTTCTTGCGTCGATATTTTCAACTTGTTACTGCAACATAGTGGTCAATGCGCCTCTCCTGCATTCGCCTGTAATTTCGCGTTCCCGGTTAGCTGGACAGCAGGTACACGACCATATAGTGCGGCATGGTCATGATGGGGACCCCTTTGGAAATTTGCTTGTACAACTGTATGTCCGATGTGGAGATTTGAATGATGCACGCTTCTGCTTTGATTCTATGAATGTTCGAACTCTCTGCACTTGGAACTTTCTGCTGAAAGCATATGATGGGCTTGGTTACTACAAAGAAGTCCTTTACCTGTTTGGCCAAATGCTGCAGGAAAGTATTATTCCGGAAAAATGTACATATGTTTGCATATTGTTTGCGTATGCTAACAATCCGCCTGCACTACGGGAGGCAAAGAGCATTCACGTTCATACCATCTCTGTTGGTCTTCATCTCAACTTTGTTGTTGCCACTGCACTTATTAATCTGTAGGGAAAATCTAACGATTTAGAGCATGCGTGCAGTGTATTTGAGTGTCTTCTTGAATGGGATATAGTATCATGGAATGCTCTTATTGCAGCCTAGGGAAACCAAGGGCTAGACACAGGGGTTATTTGTATTTCCTAAACTTGAGGAGTGTGCCATATTGGCCTCTAATTTTCTGTAGCATTTTGACAGTTTAATCCTCTTCTATGCATCATTTGTGATCTGTTTATACTTCTTGCACCTTCAGGAAGCAGTTAAACTCATGGTATATATTTACATTGTGGGCATTTTGACCATTTACCTCTTTGATTTAGCCATACTATATGCTGACGATGCTTTCTCTCCTTTATCACTCATTCACAAAACATGGCCTTGCTTGGAGCTTTTAAAATTGACGTTAAGTAAAATGGGAGCAATGTAGAAACACGGAAGTAGAGCACATAATGAAAAGTTTGGAGACATTGGATTTCATGATTTTTCCACATTTTATACATGCGAACTTAGGATGTCTCCCTTGATGGTATGGTATAAATGAGCTACAACTGCATTTCACTTGTATGCATATAGGAGGGCAAGATCATGGGTTATGTGAGTGGTATTTGTGAACCTTGGATTAAGTTCCAGGCACTTCACTTTGCCTCTCACATTGCTCTTGATTTTGGAATCATTATGAGCCTTACTTGCATTCCATACCATGGTCTAACCATGCACTTTGGTTTGCAAGTATTGTTCATAAGGGTAGAGCATAATTGTGTGTGCACATACAACTTTGGATTGAGAGGTTGCTATGACATTGGATTATTCTATTCCAAGAACGGTACTACCACTCTGGCATTAGAAAATGTATATGAGGACTGTATATGGGTTGGGTTCTCATCTTTAGACTTTGTTTGGATATATTGTGACCTTGATGTGAGGACTTGACTTGATGGAACCGGTGTCCTGGGCATGAGTTATGGAAACTCTATCACATGAAAATTTGTATCCTATATTTTGGCTTGTTGCATGAGATATGAGGTAGTATGATGTGAGTGCGAGGTAGCGTTAAGTCGGCAGAAGCACTCTTTTGTGTTCTTTTTCGGTAATGAGCGAGTGTGAGGTAGCGTTAAGTCGGCAGAAACACTCCATGTAGATAGTGAATGTGAGGTAGCGTTGATTCGGCAGAAGCATTCACTGATTTTCTTTTTTGTATGTTCTAAGTGATGAATGATGCCGGATATGGGATACATACCTTCATATGTGGAGGCTCGCAGATTGAAACATTCTTCAAAATTGAGATATTCCTATGGTTGTATAACATGTTGTATAAAGGTTCCCAGCCTATAAATGGTTCCCATGTAATTTTCATCTTGCTGAGGGGGTGGATAGCCCAGGCAAAAGGACATTACCAACAGTATTGCACTTGCGGGTTCGAGTCCACCGTGCGTGCCAGTGTTAAGGGCACATTTGTATTTATTGTACTAAGGTCCAATTGAAGGGTTGAGAAAGGGCTGAGTGGGAAGAGCCTTAAGGGCCACATCTTTTGTATATATAGAGCATTTTGGTTAATGAAAAGGGGACTCACTCTCTCTCTCTGATTTTCGTCGCTTGAAATGGCATCCGATGTTTTTTTAAGTCCTTGTTCTTCTTGTTTTTATGACTTTTAGGGTTTCTCTTTTAGTTTTGCGCACTTACTGTAGTGTAGTGTTCGTGTTCGAGTAGCTCTGGCGACGAAGTGTTCTTTTCTCTCTCTTCCTTGTTCGAATCCATGGTGGCGTGAACGCTTCTCCTCTCCTTCTCTAATCTGTGCAGGGTAGCTCATGTTACTGTATTGATTAGTGATCTTTGCTTATAAGTGGCAGATTGATCTGTCGATCACGCTCGTAGTCGCTGTTCATGTCTGACACGAGAAATGCGTATGATGTGCTGTGCTCGTTGTTGTATGTAGCTATGGCCATGGCGATGTCGTTTCTATCGCTCTTCCCTTGTTGCAGGGGAGGCTCATCTTCTCTGTAACACTGGCACAAACAAAGCATCTGACAAAGTGAAAGAACTACCATCAACAGTAGTCAAAATGATCTTACCAACTCCCATAATGGGATAAGAGGAGTTGTTGGAACATGTAACACTATTCCCTGTAGGGGCAAGCTCAAGTGAAGAGAAGAAACTACGCTGCGAGGTAATACGTTTGGTCACCCATTGTCAAAGTACCAAACATTTGAGTCTACTACAGACATGCACTGCTCATGAGAAGATGGTTCAAAATTGCAAACAGTAGTAAATGCCCATTCTTCTTCCTACACAAGATTAGCAGACTCTATTTTTGGTGTAGAGGCCTCTGCAACAACCATTCCAGCCTCTTTCTTCTTTGCCTCTTTAGTAGCTAGTTTTGGATAGTTCTTCATGATATGATCATTTCCTTTATAGTACTTGCAAAAAAAAAAGCTTTTCTGATTTCTTTTCATCTTTGTCTTCCCTCTTCGATGGTGCATAATTAGCAGATTTCTGCTTACTAATTGAAGAGCTCCATTTTCCTTTGCCCTTCTGACTAGCCAAGAACGCTTGATCTGCAACCCACATAATGGACCTGTTCTGCCTAGACTGATCTTCCTGCAACAAAACAGAGACTAACTCCTCAAATGACAAGGCATTTGGATTGGCTTTCATCATCAACCGAAGAGTAGAAGCAAAACTCTTATATGAATCAGGAAGACCATTCAGAACGGTCTGCACAAGTGAGCTATCTGGTATAACCTCATCAGCAGACATCAACTGTTCCTTCAAGTCTTTGATCTTTGTTAGAAAATTGTCCATAATCACTTTTATTCATGTGATCACTCTCCAATTGTTTTGGAGGTAAGGAACACGAGCCTCGTTCCCAGCTTGGTACAATGAGGTAAGTGTATCCCAAGCATCCTTAGCTGTTCTGCAAGAGCGAATGTGTGAAATAATGGCACGTTTGACAGACAAAGCTATCAATGTATGTGTCTGGGCATCTCTGCCATCCCAACAAATTTTCTCTACAATAGGTGCAACAGAAACTACAACATGAACAAGAATATGCAGAATATCATCATCTTCAACACCTTTTGCATCAGCTTCAGTACCTGCAGTTGTAACAGTTGCAGGTGTGATAGGACATTTTTCAACACCCTACACAATGTTCCACAGTCCTTTTGCAACCAATACATGTCGCATTAGATAAGCCCACAATGGGTAGTTGGTACCATCCAACTTATCCTCAACAGCCAATATATGAAATACATCACTGCTTTTAGCCATGGCCGGTGACTAAAATACCTTGATGCAAAAAATTGACTGTAGCTCAAAAAGTTGAACAGAACTGCCCATACGAATTCTGTTAAACCTATAGCAGACTTTGATATACTGGCAAACCAAAACTAGTATATATCGTTGGTATAAAAAGACAAAATAGCCTGCATAAGCACTATGATAGTGCATTCGGAGGCCGAAACGAGCTCAGGTCGTGATTTTGGCACCACAAAACGAAGTTGTTTTAATCTCGGAAACATTCTGAGTATGCTCACCAAAATTCGTGCGATTCTGAGACTACAACCGGAGAGGTGTTGATGGCGCCCTAGATGAAGCAATGACCTGCTCTCATACCAATTGTTGAGCTAGATGTCTACGGAAGCACGCAAACAACATAAGGAAGAAGAAGAATCTTGGAGCACAACATACAATACTTAATGTATTACCACTAGAATGCACAAAGATCAGTAGCCCATTAGGGCAATAGGCGTATATACAAGCCGGGGGAAAAAAACCTCCTAAAGAGGGAAAAAAGTGTCTCGACAATCCTAGAGTGTTCACACACATCACTACCTAAATATATCAACAATCTTAATGATAAATACTAAGTCTTTACCCTTGCAGCGAGGTCAACAAGACTTGATCAAGCTTGGAAATGTTGGCCCAAGAACTTGCGATTGGAACTAGTCCAAAGTTTTCCCAAATATTGGCAATCAAATTCCGTTTGGGAAATTTTCACTCAAGTTCCATTTATTCAATGGAGTGTGAAAAGAGTAAGTTGTTCCAAGTCTAAAGAGAGTAAAATATTCCAAGTATGTAGTCTACAACCATGACAATTGTATTCAAGTCTGTGGAAGGTACAACATAAATTTTACCTATCCTTAAAGGGATTTTGGTAAAAATCCAAAAAGCATGAGCAAATGCTTAGACTTAAGTAGTAAAGAGATTCCTGTAAAGTCCTGGCTGGGGTAGCTACTTAAAACTTTAGTAAAAAAGGAATCTAAATACAAGAAGTGAAAAGATCTTGTCACTACAAATTGATTGAGAATAACCAGTAGGACTTGAATTCGATAAATTCAAGAATTTGGAATTCTCAATTGTTTTCTTTTCGAAAACCCTAGATGGATGTTCCCTCCAAAGGTTTTCAAGTTTCCAAAGTAAAAGCACAAGATCATGAAACGATTGTGTGAATGAATCAAAACCTAGAAAATTGAGTTAGAGGTAATGGCTAAAACTTCAAACTTCTTTTAAAGAATTGAAGTGAGAAGGTACTCTATAAAGAGATGTTTTGACTTTAGGATAAGTATCACTCACATGTCAATGTGAATATAAAATAGGGTGGTATGGGACACTAGATTTTATACTGAAATTGATGTAGGAAATATGGTATGGGACATCGGACCATGGGATGATAATTATCTTTTAGTCCTAGAATGAAACTTGAAGCTAGATTTGATCCTCAAGGGAATTAAAACTTCAAAGGAGAAGTTTAAACTCAAGGAGGATAAAAGGATGACCTCAAGCTTCTTCAAGATCAACTAAGTAAGAAGATACGAAGTAAGTAACTTCCAAGATTTTCTTTTTCAAATAGGACAAAGACTTATTCTTATTTGAATTATGAAATGTGTTAGAGTTGAGGTCTATGGAAGCATGCAAACAACATAGGGAAGAAGAAGAAGCTTGGAGCTCAACACACAATACTAAATGTATTACCAAGTGAACATACAAAGATAAGTGACATGTTAGGGTTATATGCATATATACAAGCCTAGGAAAAAAAGATCCTAAAGAGGGAGAAAACTTCCATGGAAGTCCTAAGTGTGTTCACACACCACTGCCCAAATATATCAACAAATCCCCCTGGGAGTGATGCGGTGAACAAGGAGCTGGCACTCATGTGTAACGAAGTGCCAAGCTAAAAGAGATCAATCCACACAAGGAAACAAACCCAAAGCTTTTTGGAAAGCTTCAAAGTTCTCTTGAGGCAGAGCCTTTATGAAAAGGTCTATAATGTTATCCTGTGTGGGCACATATGCCAAAATGATCTCCCTAGCAGAGAACATCTCCTTGAAATAATTATAACGCACCTCAATGTGCTTTGCGTGAGCATGGAATACAAGGTTCCTTGCAGCCACCAATGTGCTCTGACTATGAGTGAAGATGATGGTGACAGAAGATTGACCAACGCCCAAATTTAAAAAAAGATGTTTGAGCCACACACACTCAACACTCATTGTGAAAGTTTACCTATACTCAACCTCACAAATAGGAGTGGTCACAATAGGCTTCTTCTTGCTTAACTAAGATATGCATGAGCTACCAAGCATGAAGCAAAAACCACTAGTGGACATACGAGTGTCATAGCAACTTGCCCTCTCATAGTCAAAAAAAGCCTGTAAATTTGGTAGTAGTGATCCCCCCTTGGGATAAAAAGCAATATGTTTCTCATTAGGACCAATGAGGAGCATGTCTTCAACATAGACAACAATGATCCGAAGCACATCATTTGCATGCTTATAACTAAGCTGCTAAGCTCACGACCTAGCTGTGTGATTGACACTAGCCTCAAAGGATCTCATGCTTTTTCTATCCCGGCCTAGGTGTTTACCTAATCTAATATTCATAAGATTTGCCTATTAGTCCCAATTCTCCCAAGTACAACTATGTTGCAATGTTATTTTGTTATAGTTACTTGTTCTTTATTAATTTTTCTGGTACAATCTTGTATGTTGAATAGTGTCACTAGGAGTACTTGAGTTTTATCATAACTTGATATGTGCTCGATCAACTTATGTTATTTTCCCTTAGATTTTGCCTCAACAATTTTCGAACTATACTTGAAATTAAGTAATTAGGGTTTCTTATACTTGTATCATGCCTAACATAACCCTAATTAATCAATACCACTAATCGTACTTAGCCTGAGCTAAAGGATTGACTGAGGGGGTTTAGTGTTCTTCCAACCTTGATTTTGTTGCTTTGATGAGTGCTCCAATGCCCAGGAAGTAAGCTCCCCACATGCAATTCGATTGTTTGCAAGCCTTTGCCTTGCCAAGGAACTCCAAAATACTCCAAGAGCATGACAAAATTACCAAAGTGTAGCTCAAAAATGCAAAAATTAAAAACCCTAATTTTCAATAAAAAATGTCTTTTTATCGCGATTAACACGGTTGTCAATCATGATAGATAGAGCTATCCATCATGGTCTGTTAATCGCAATGGAAAAATCTATCAGATTATGTCTATCACGATGGATAGCTATCAATTACGATGGATGAGTCTATCACGATGGACTAAAATGGTGAGAGATATTATCAATCATGAGGTCTATCAATCACGATGGACAAGTTTGCTCATAAAACTCTATCTATCGTGTGAGGCTCTCTATCACAATGGACACACTATCCATCTTGATGGACACTTTTCTAGTTGTTGGCTATCAATCGCCTGTCATGTGATGGATAGAGGTGTCTTTCGTGATTGACAGAAAAAATGCACATTTTCTAAAAATTTTTATGGATATGTGATATGCATGGTGCCTAGACTATAGTGGTTCACTCAGATTTACCCAACAAGCAAGTTTTTTGTCTATCGTGATTGATACAGAGCTACACTTTGGAGTCTGCACAGAGAAGTTTTGTACTTTTTGGAGTTGTTGTAGCTGCTGTGAATGTCGATACCTGCAAGGAAGCTCAAGAAACACGCAAAAACAATGCACACAAATTCTCTCTCTCTCTCTCTCTCTCACACACACACACACACACTCTCACAATTGAAATGAGGAAAGGTGAGATAGAGGTGGGGATATGGTCAAAAACTGAAGATTCAGCAAAGAAGGAGATGGAGGTGGGAGATGGTGAGGAAGTGACGATGATGTAAAGCTCTATGTCTTACCATCACACTCTTGTCCTCGAAGCTCGATCCCAGGTAGCGATGCTAAATTTGGTATCACTCTAGCACAATGATAAGTATCAACATGAGGAGATCCACCTCATAATTGTCAATTCGAGGAGACATGAGGGTCGTATGACAACCATGAGCAAGTGAGAGTACATATATGTGAGTGATAAGCACACCAACATGCACACACATACACACATACACTCACAGCAAGACAAAGAGATGGAGCAATGAATCTTTGATTAGCCAAAAATAAGATTACAATGTCTTTTTTCACTTCAATTCCCAAAATGCCAACCTCAAAAATGATAACTATAGCTCTTTTCATAGTTTTTCACTAGCTTTGATCATATCCAGACGTAGTGTCTGACATAGTTAAAAACTAGGTTCCTAGGCTATTTGGAGGCTCATACAAGGTTTAAAAATTATGAAAATTGCTATCTACATAGGTCTAGTACTCCTCAAGCCTGAGGACTCCTTGGGTTGAACAAAATGGAGTTGAGATTGTCAAAAACAACATTTACAATGGTGTATAATGATCAAAATCATTGTTTCACAAGAACTAGACTTGAAAATTTGATAGGCCTAGTTGCTAGATCTTCGTTGACTTCCTTCTTTGCTCGTTCTTGCTTGGTTTTTGCTCTATCCTGACTCTCTTTGACTGGTTTGTTGCATGCTTCCTTGACTCGTCAAGTCGCTTGGACCTCCTTGGCTACTGTCAACACCCACCTTAGGTAGGGGATCAAGGGGGGGAAGGTCCACCCCCAAGTATTGTCTGTAAGGCCTCCAAATGACCCCAAGGTTGGTCAGGATACTACTAGCTTAAAATGTAAAAAGGACTTGAAGTTGGTATGTCAGTTTGACACTCTACTCATCGACAAATTTGCATTTGCATATCATCTGCTTATGTAGAAAATGGTCGACATGTACTACAACCCATGTCTAGCCGTCCATTTAAGGCAAGACCTCTCCATTGACCTATTCATAGATGACTTCTTCACTAGTCTAGATATTGAGTTTAAAGTTTAGTCAACATAGATCTACCTTGTAGTCTCTTCTAGAGTTTATCCAAATCACCATCTAAGCACCAATTGTGCAAGCAGATGGGTGGAAAATGTCATCATTCTATTTTGCTTACACTAGTAAAAGTATTGATTCCTTACGTTATCTTTTTTTACCTATTTTCAAACTAGATTCTAGTGGGCTATCTCGTGCAATATTTTCTTTCATTTGTCTCCTTTACAATCTCCCTACATATTTATCAAGAGCTATCCCCAAAATAAAATATTCCTTAAACTACAAGTTGAGATCCCCACAATAAAATATTCCTTCGAAATTCGAGACAAGCTTTCTTATGGTACAAAAGGTTATGGCTAAAACTTATAAAACACACCTGCATTCACTTTTTCACTCATGTCAGCTGAAACAAGAATGGAAACCCCTAGAAAAGATACAAGTTAAAAAGCTAGAGCAAACAAGAAGTAGACCAAAGAGACACAAAGAAGGGGATAAATTTTTTAAAGAGTCTAATCAACATGAGCTTTGAGAAAAACAGCTTTATCACTCACAAATGGTCTTCAATTAGTCAAAAGATTCAAAACTTTCGTAACATTCTCTTGTATAGGTATTCTCCTAAAATAATGCTTAGAACCCAAATTTAGACCCAAAAACTATACAAATACAATATGCTACAGTTGAAGGATTTTTTCCATTTATTGAGAGCCATTTAATGGGTGGGAGCATCTAAGGGACTTCTGTAGAGCTTTATAAGTGTATGAGCTAACAGTATTACAATATAAAATTACAAAAAGGGGATCCAAAGTCAATATAATTTCACATGTGTATGTATGTATATATGTTTCTATGTATGCATGCATGTATGCTCGTATATGTATGCATGCATGCCTATTTCAGCATGTGTGCGTGTGTGCATGTTCATGTTTGGATGTACATGTTCATGTGTGAGTGCCTATACACAAATGCGTGCATGCATACATGCATATACACATCAAAACCAAGCACAAGGTAAGGTATTGAAAGATAATGTAAGGGGTTGTGGGATACTTGATAACACAAAAGACATCCGTATTTGAATTGCATGAGAGAACCACTCCAAGTTTTCACTTCATACTGATCTCACTTGGAGTTTCATGTCGTAAATACATTTCATAAACGTATTTACGGAAAAAGGAAAATGGAAAGCTTTAAATATAAAATCCTTTCGAAGTAAAAGATCCTTCATCGTGGCCCACTATTTCAATGGCTCGTCAAGCTGGTAATATTTCTCCTTCATTCACTTTGATTGCAGCTAGATTAAATGTATTAAAACTCTGTTTAGCACGTTAAAAAACATGCGAATAACAACGAATTCTACAAGGTGTCTATTAAAGAATAAATATCTTGGTCTACAACCCAATCTAAGCACCATTATATGTTCCGCATCCTCAATAACAACTGCATTAATTCTAGCACTCTCATGTAACAGACAATAAAGACAAACAAAATCAAGAAGTCGCCAAAGAAGATCAGACAAGTACTAGAGCACAAACTCGTTCGCCTACTAGTGAGGAAGAGAAGGACACTAGGGTCTCAGAGACAGACTCAAAAGGGTTCATGGAAGTTAGACGTAGAAGGAAAAGAAGCCTACGGAGGTCCACTGAGAGGAACACCACGGTCATGGCTTTTCTGTGCTCTGCCTGAATGCCTAAACAATGGTGTCATCAAACTTATCCATAAAAAATGCAACAAGAATAGGATTGAAAATTGGCACCCGATCTCGATGCTTCAAACTGGGTACAAGATTCTTGCAAAAGTAATTGCCAACATAATTTCTTACCACTTGAAGAGGTGGCTTAGTGAGGACCAAAAAGGATTCATCAAGGGTAGATCAATACTTGAAGCTATTATTGATATATGGGAAGGTCTCGATTTTGTTGAAGAGTCTGAGCAAGATGTGATATTCCTTAAAATTGACTTCAACAAAGCCTACGATAGGTTAGAATGGGGCTTTGTTCTACAATCTCTTAAAGGCCTTGGCTGCAATCAGAAATTCACTAAGATGATCGCTACATTGTTGGGAAATGCATTGACACAAATAAATATCATTGGTCAGTTATCCAAGGCTATCAGATTATGCGCTATTAGGCAAGGGTGCCCATTGGCCCCTCTATTTTTCGCTATTTCCACAGAGGGGCTCAGTCGTCTTGTGCAGCATCACATGGAAACGGGCCATATTAAAGGTCTCTCTCTACCTCTCAACCAAGGCCAGATGATCATGAGGCTTTTTGTAGATGACATGAATGCATTTGTGCATAATGATTTGACCAGCATTGAAACCTTTTGGGGTGCCTTGAGACATTCTATGAGGCGTCTAGTTCCACAATAAACCACTCAAAAACCGCGTTTAGAGCCATCACCAGATTGCCACCCTAATTGTTGGTTGACCATGGTTGCCAAATCATCCATAGGGGTCTAGTCTTTTGCTTACTCGGTATTTCGATGGGCTTTGGGGTCTTGATGGAGCAACGTTGGAGTTGGGTCCTTTTGAAGTTAGACAACAAGTTACCATATTGGAAGGGCATACAAATCAACCTCGCTAGGCGTGTTGGTGCAGATCAATCACCAATTGAATGTTTGAAGACTAAAGAATGAAGGATGAGATCAACTCTTGAAGCTTGGAAGGAAGATACATTCAGAGTATGTGAGAAATGTACACATATGTACATAGTTCACTTAGATCTTTGATTAGTCATAGACTTGTACAAATTTGCCTATAAATACTTTTGGAAAATGTCGGGATATAGAGGAAGAGAGAAGACGAGGAGAGACTATGTATGAGCATAGGAATAGAGAAATAAGTGATTGTAAATGTCAATAGACACATGAGGAAGGTGTTGAAGTCTCTCTCGTTTTTCAGTTGTAGTCTTCTCCAGAAATGAAGAAAATATTGCGCCCGATGTTTCTGCGTCTACTCCGTCTGTGGTAGATCATTTGTGAAATCCTTTTGAGGATATCTAAGTTGGTAGTTAATGAGTCTGTGTCTTGAATTCCAGAGTCTAATTGCAAACAGGTTAAGAGAATTGTTAGTAGGAACATTCATATGTGTTGAGTGTTCACAGTTCTCTGAAACAGGCGCATATTTCGAGTCCAAAGAAATGAGTAGTGCTCAGTGCACAGTGTAAAGTTTTACACATATGATAGCTCAAAATCTAAGTTGAGAGATAAGCTATCTTCAGCCAAAAGGATTTGGTAAAACGGGTTTGACATTGTGAGAACCAAAGTTAAGAAGTTAGGGGTGTCAAATCGACTTCTCAGAAGTATAGATTTGGACATAGGTAACTTGTGAAGTTGATTTCTCAAGTTATACTAAACCTTTTTGAGAACTTTAACTTGGAGGAGGTGCACAATCTCTAGGCGACACTCCATACAGAATTTCATAGAAAACTTTACACGTTTGATAGGTCAATGAGAAGAAATTGTGCAGCAGACTTTCTGTGTTTTACTTTCTTCACAGATTTTCTCAACATTTGATAATTTGGAGATTGGACCTCTAATTTAGTGAAGGTTTTGACTTACTCTTGATATAGAGGTGTTCTAAATTCAAGAGTAGGTTGTTCTTTTGGAGATTAACACTCTCCATCAGTGGTATCAGAGCAGGAGACATCAAATCAAGGAAAGGAAGGTCCCGACTGCTGCAGATTCAAGAAATTCAACAATTGAAGAACTAAAAGGTGAAAGTTTGAAGGCAAAGCAAGAGGAGGAGACCATACGACATCAAGAAGGACAAAAGGAGTCTAATTCGAAGTAAAAGTACATATATTGTTCATAAAGCTTGAAGATTTCAATACACAGGTAGACACAAGATGGGAGATTCTCTACAGATAGAGAAATTGGATAGGGAAAACTATCCTGCATGGTCAATGAGGATGGAAGCTCATCTTATGAGCAAAGATTTAATTGCTTACATCACAGGAGAAGAAGAGAAGCCACAGTTCAGAGATCCTAGTGTTCCAACTAGGGAAGAGTTAGCAGATTTGAAAAATTGGATGAAGAAAGATGCTCAAGCTAGGAGCATTATCTATATGGCAGTCAATGATTACTTGTTACCTCATATTCGAGGTCTTGAAAGTGCAACTGATATTTGGAATGCTTTGGAGGAGCATTTCCAGAATACTACAAAGTCAAGGAAGGCATCTTTATGGGCAGAGTTTACAACCTTTAAGAAGAAGGCCTCTCAATCTATTTCAGACTATGTAACAAGGATGAAAGACATTGCAGATGCATTAGGAGCTGTTGATGAAGACATTGAGGAGGATAAATTGGTAAGGCAAATCCTTACAGGTTTGAGAGGTGATGACAAATGGAAGCCATTCATTTTATCTACAGAATTATCACTTGACCATTTCACTCCTGATTTAAATCAGTTGCTAGGTCATATGCTAACATTTGAGCAGGATGTTAAAGGAGATGGTGACAAGAGTGCAGGTCATGCAATGTACTCAAAGGACAAGAAGAAGAATAGCAAAGGAAAGCAACAAGCAGGTGAAGATGAAGGAATAACTACTCAAGCCAACTTCCTAAGAGGAAGAGGAGGTGGCAAAGGTAGAGGAAGAGGCAGAAACAACAAGGATGGGGGCAAAGCTTGCTGGATTTGTGGTAAGACAAATCACTTAGCTAATGATTGTTGGCACAATACTCAGAGTAATAATGGATATAATCAAAATTATAATGCAAGAGGAAGAGGTGGCAGAAATCAAAGAGGTAATTTCAGAGGTAGAGGTGGAAGGAGTTACTTTGGAAGAAATGCAGGTAGAGGATTCCAAAGTCAACAATATAACAACACCTACTACAATTATGCTTCAGATCAAAAGGAGGATTCAACATTGATAATGAATGCAACTTGTGAAAGGCAGAATGAAGATCAAAGAGTCTTCTACATTGACTCAGGGTGTAGCAATCACCTGAGTGGTAACATATCTTTGATGACTGATTTGGAGAGTAAAGTTTTTAATCATGTTGTTCAGACAGGTGACAACACAAAGCACAATGTGAAGTCAATTGGATCAGTGAAGGCCAAGGATGGTAGCACCTTATTGAGTAAGGTCTTGTATGTTCCTACAATCCCTAAGAATTTGATAAGTGTAGGACAAATTGTTGAAAAGGGATATGAAGTAAGATTCACTAATGATGGAGTATATGTGGAAGACCCTAGCCAAGGGTATAAACAGATTGTTTCAGGGAAAAAGGAAGGAAGATTATTTACATTGAAGTTTCAAGGCAATATTGGTCATGCTATGTTCACATATGGAGGACATAAGATCTCTGAGTTAGATCTTTGGCACAAGAGGCTTGGACATTTCAATGAAAGAGGTATTAAAGATATGGTTAACAATGGTTCAGTGCTTGGATTGCCTAATGTTGCAGGTCAACATATGACATACAAATGTGAGGCATGTCAATTAGGTAAGGCTCATAAGAATTCTTATTCCAAGCATGGTTTTATGCACTCAGAGAAGCTTGAATTGGTACACACAGATGTGTGGGGACCATCAAAGGATTTCAGTATAAATGGGTCAAGGTATTATGTGATTTATGTTGATGATGCTACTAGATGGATCACTATCTATGTGATCAAAGATAAGTCAGAAGTGTTTAATACATTTAAACACTATCATGCATATGCAGAAAGAATTACAGGTCATAAGTTGAAAAGACTAAGGTCAGATGGAGGGGGAGAGTATTTCTCTAATGAGTTCAGTGATTACTTATGGAATGCAGGTATAAAAAGGGAAGTTACTTGCAGGTACTCTCCTCAACAAAATGGTGTTGCAGAAAGGAGAAATAGAACACTTGTTGAGTTTGCAAGATCCATGATGAAGGAGAAAAATTGCCCTAATTATTTGTGGGCTGAGGCTGTAAATACAGCCACTTATTTGGTCAATAGGTTACCATGTAAAGCCTTGCAGGGTATGACACCATATGAGGCTTGGTGGGGTAAGAGACCTACCTTGGATCATTGCAAAGTTTTTGGATGTGTGGCATATGCATATGTGCCATCACAATTAAGGCACAAGTTGGAGCCTAAAGCTGAAAAATATGTTTTCATTGGTTATGATGATAAGCAGATGAGCTATAGATTGTGGAGTCCATCTACAAAACAATTCATGGTTTCTAAAGATGTTACATTTGATGAGCAAAGTACTTGGTATGCAGGTACAATTAATATCAATACAGGTGATGAAGAAGAAGTAAGCCAAAGGAAAGGTAAATCAAAGGTTCAGATATTTAATGAACAAGAGAATAATGAAGTGCAGGATGAAGTGGAAGAAACACCAAGATTTGATCCTGAATATGAAGAACCAGAAACCTCAAGAAGTGGAGAGCTTAGGAGGTCTACAAGGAATAAATGGCAACCTACAAGGTATAGCTATGATACTTCATTTTTGGCCACAAAAGATTATGCTTATATGGTGAATACAGATGAAGACCCTTCTACATATGAAGAGGCAAAAGGTAAGGAAAAATGGGAGAAAGCTATGCAGGAAGAATATGATGCACTATTGGAGAATCAAACATGGGATTTGGTTCCAAAACCAAATAGTCAGAAAATCATTGGATGCAAGTGGGTCTACAAGCCAAGGTTTGCAGATGGAAGTGTGTCTAGATATAAAGCTAGACTTGTTGTCAAAGGGTTTGCTCAGACCTATGGTGTTGACTATGATGAGACTTATAGTCCTGTGGCAAAGATGACAACCATCAGGACACTTATTGCTATTGCTGCATGTAAAGGTTGGAAGTTATGTCAACTTGATGTGAAAAATGCTTTTTTGAATGGTTATATTTCAGATGATGTATTCATGGAGCAACCTCAAGGGTTCAGAGATAAAAGGTATCCAGATCATGTGTGCAAGCTCAAGAGAGCTTTGTATGGCTTGAAGCAGGCCCCAAGGGCATGGAACTATAGACTTGTGAAGTTCCTAAAGGAACTTGGATTTCAGGTGTCTAAAGTAGATAGTAGCTTGCTTGTCAAAGCAAGTGATAATGGTTTCATATACATGTGCATATATGTTGATGATATAATTCTTACTGGTACAGATGAAGAAGGAATACAAAGACTCAAGAAGCAAATGGAAAAGGAGTTCAAGATAAGTGACTTGGGAGACTTGTCATATTTCTTGGGCATGGAGATTACATATACTCAACATGGAGTATTTGTGACCCAAGAAAGGTATTTGAAGAACTTGTTAATCAAGTTTAAAATGGATGATTGCAGGGTAGCACCTACACCAATGGAGGTGAATCACAAATTGAGTAAGTTTGGAGGTGAAGAATTCAAGGACATGAGACAATATCAGAGTTTGGTTGGTAGCCTTATCTATGCTACATTAACTAGACCTGATTTATCATATGCAGTAGGAGTTTTGTCTCAATTCATGCATTGCCCAAGGAAAGAACATTGGATTGCAGGTCAAAGAGTGTTGAGATTGGGCAGGTAATCCAGATGATAGAAGGTCAACTTTTGGATATATGTGTTATGTGGGAGATAAACTTATCTCATGGTGTTCCAAGAAGCAACATACAGTTGCTTTGTCTTCTACAGAAGTAGAGTATAAAGGCATGGTTGAAGCTGCAAAGGAAGTAATTTGGCTCAAGACTTTGATGAAGAGTTTTGACATTGTGCATGGGGTACCAACTATATATGGAGATAACATGAGTTCATTATACTTAGCTGCTAATCCTGTTTTTCATGCCAGGACCAAACACATTGAGATTCAGTATCACTTTCTAAGAGAGAAAGTGATGGATAAGGAGATTGAAGTCATACATACTTCAACAAAAGATCAGATAGCTGATATGCTTACAAAGAGCTTGGATGGACCAAAGCTACAGAAGTTTAAAGACATGGCAGGTATAAAGAAGAAAGGAGAAACCTCAATTGATGATTGAGGGGGAGCTGTTGGTGCAGATCAATCACCAATTGAATGTTTGAAGACTAAAGAATGAAGGATGAGATCAACTCTTGAAGCTTGGAAGGAAGATACATTCAGAGTATGTGAGAAATGTACACATATGTACATAGTTCACTTAGATCTTTGATTAGTCATAGACTTGTACAAATTTGCCTATAAATACTTTTGGAAAATGTCGGGATATAGAGGAAGAGAGAAGACGAGGAGAACTATGTATGAGCATAGGAATAGAGAAATAAGTGATTGTAAATGTCAATAGACACATGAGGAAGGTGTTGAAGTCTCTCTCATTTTTCAGTTGTAGTCTTCTCCAAAAATGAAGAAAATATTGCGCCCGATGTTTCTGCGTCTACTCCGTCTGTGGTAGATCATTTGTGAAATCCTTTTGAGGATATCTAAGTTGGTAGTTAATGAGTCTGTGTCTTGAATTCCAGAGTCTAATTGCAAACAGGTTAAGAGAATTGTTAGTAGGAACATTCATATGTGTTGAGTGTTCACAGTTCTCTGAAACAGGCGCATATTTCGAGTCCAAAGAAATGAGTAGTGCTCAGTGCACAGTGTAAAGTTTTACACATATGATAGCTCAAAATCTAAGTTGAGAGATAAGCTATCTTCAGCCAAAAGGATTTGGTAAAACGGGTTTGACATTGTGAGAACCAAAGTTAAGAAGTTAGGGGTGTCAAATCGACTTCTCAGAAGTACAGATTTGGACATAGGTAACTTGTGAAGTTGATTTCTCAAGTTATACTAAACCTTTTTGAGAACTTTAACTTGGAGGAGGTGCGCAATCTCTAGGCAACACTCCATACAGAATTTCATAGAAAACTTTACACGTTTGATAGGTCAATGAGAAGAAATTGTGCAGCAGACTTTCTGTGTTTTACTTTCTTCACAGATTTTCTCAACATTTGATAATTTGGAGATTGGACCTCTAATTTAGTGAAGGTTTTGACTTACTCTTGATATAGAGGTGTTCTAAATTCAAGAGTAGGTTGTTCTTTTGGAGATTAACACTCTCCATCAAGGCGTGCCATTGTAATTAACACCTTCCTCATCTCCTCGACCATCTACTTTTTCTCTTGTTGGAGACTGAAGGATCAAGAGCTTAGCAAATTGGAAAGAATATGCGGAAATTTTCTTTAGACGGGGGACCACAACAAAAGGGGGGTTCCCAAAATTAAATGGTCTACCTACATCAGCCAAAAGGATTATGGGGGTTTGGCATTATGGATATTGAATGCATGGCTGACAAGTTGGTGACAAAATGGATCATCATGGCTTGGTGTAACTGCAAGACTTCTTGGGCCAAGCTCATTTTCAAGAAGAAGAGCGTGATCACACTAGTGGGTCTCCCTGGTTGGTAGGACTTGGGCCTACTTACCCTTCTATTCTCCCCGATTTTGGTTTCCCCTAAAGGCTCGAATCTAGTATGCTTCCTATGGAAGAGTTGGAACAAGCTCAAACAATTTATCAGAATTAGAGAAGATGGGGAATGGGCGGTCGATATCAGACAAAATGACTCAATCTAGTTTCCAATCATGGGCATCAAGGGTGTGGCTTCTTGGGAGGCTCTTGAACAAGGGTTTTAGACATTAAAAACACCTCTCGAAACAAGAAACTGGCCAGTGGATCAGCTTTGAGGACATAGAGGCTGACCTAAGAGCGAACTACGAAGAATAGACTCTCCTTCATAGCAGATGCATTGCTTGGGAACGATCTAAAACCCGACTTCTCATTGGGTGGGATCCACCGTGCCATGAGGGCTTTATTTGGCACAATATAATTTTTTTTTCCAAAATCCCTAGGATCAAGGTGAACATGGACTATCATATCATGCTTAACAAGAAGTGGTGCTTGACTTGGACAAGGCTATGTTGGGATTTGAAGTTCATGTCTATCTGGCATCCTTTCACTGAGATCAAAAAGTTGGTGATCATGTGGCAAATTCTCCATCATGGCATCTAGACCAATCTAAAGGCTAACAAAATTTGTGGGGCTCCACCATGGTCCAAGTAATGCCATCGCAACATTGAGGATTTGGGTCATGTCTTCTTCATATGCCCCAAGTGTCTCTGGCTCTGGCACACCCTTGGGATTATTTTGAGACTGCAAGAACAAATCACTTGGAAGCAAGCTTTTTTGGGTGAAGCGAATGGCATCTCAACAACAGTGTGGAATGCTATAAGAGTGGAAACACTCTAGAAGATTTGCAGGGAGAGGTGTGCCTACGATTTTGGACACCCTCTGTTGCAGAGCTAAAGAGCGCACAAAGCAGAGAAAAAAGACGGGCCCCAAAATTTTTCCGATTTGGACTACATACTTTTGTATCATATTCATTCTTGTAATATATTTTCCCTTGTAAATGCACTAGAGGAGTCCTCTAGATGCATCCCCACAGAAAAGTAGAGAATACCCATGTACAATAGTAGGAAATTAGTCTCTTAGTGAATAAAGTGCCGGTCTCTTGTGTGAAAGGACCATTTTTAGGGCACTAGTATATAAGTCAAATGTGACTCTTTGTAAAGAACTTTTTGCCATTGTGAGAATAGAGAGCACAGAAATTCGAATTTGTGTCTTCTTCCCTCTTCATCTTCTTCTTCGCGAGCTTGTATGCATGTGTATTGCTTGGAAAGAGTGCTTGTGAGTGTTGTCTATCCTTGAGAGTGTTTCTTTGCTGTAGGAGAGGTGTGTGCGAAGTGTAGGAAGTGCTGAAGTGTAGGAAAGTGCTCCCGCGACTCAGTATTTCCCTCATAACTTGAAGTAAGAGCGTCGGAATTGAGTGAAACCACTGCCATTGGATGCGTCTTCTCGAGAGCTTCGAAACGCATATGCTATTCGCTATGTTTGGAGTTTGGAGCTTGGAGAAAAGTCCAAAATACTGACGGCTGCTGCACCAAGTATCGTTTCGCCTTGACCAACAGTTGAAGCTTGTTAGGATAAGTATTTGCCTCATTTTCATTCTTGAGTAGTTCATTTGCATTGACCATTACGCGATTGCATGTCTTCATACACTCGGCTAGGTTTGCATACTCTTTGGATTGATATTTAAAAGCGTGTATCCCCACTATATGCACTTGTGAGGGGATTGAGGTATAGTCTCTTTCTCCGCAAGTCCCTAAGTTGATGCTTAGGTCAACACACCCTCCTAAAGGGTGGTCGATCGAAAAGTCTCTATTCTAGCTCGTTGGAAAAAGAATCTCGAGCTGTATGAAGTCTCCACCCTTTAGGCATCATAAAGTGTTTCTCATCAAGAACAACAAGATTAAACCCAAATGGGCCCCACATGAGGGGCAAGAGAGGGTTATTAACCTCCTTTGCAATGTGCTCTTGATCTACATGTTCTACCCCTACTTTGTGGGATTTGAGAGGTCCCAATGGCACTAGTCCCATTCACTTGTAACTTTTTCTTCCCTTTTAATTAAATTCTACGAGAGTAGGCCAAGGCCGAACTTCCTTTTCTTGAAAAAAAATTAACCTATCTTTCAATTAAGATTGTATAAATGATTCAAGACCCAAACAATCCATAAGACTACTCCACACAATAATACGCCCCTTGGAAGATTCTTGGAAGATTCCCTAGCTGCATTATTTCTAGCACCTTAGTTCAGACAATCTAAGATATCTTCAAAATTAGTATTGTCTAAATGCTTCAGGTCCCAAATAACCCGTTTTGAGTCTTAGACTACTCCATAGGAGAAAATCAACCTCCATATATTACTCGATTATAAATTTTCAAAATGGTAATATTCACATATTTAAACATTTGAATCTATTTCCTTGTATAATGATGAGGCCATTGCTACCAAGTCTCTCAGTTCCTATGGCATCTCCCACAAATTTTTGTACACCTATCTCTTGGTCTCTCCAAACAGCTCAAGTTTGGGTTCAAATAGCTTCTCAAATGCCACTTTTAAGGGCTCTACAATTCTCTTCCGTTTCTCCATCCAAACACCAAGCTTGAGGAGTCAAAACCAAGCTTGAGAATTTGAACAAGGCTTAAACATGAACCACTTCTAAAATATACACATATCTCCAGTCTATAAGAGATGAGGACCTCTCACACTCAAATCATAAGGCACCATTCACTATATATATATATATATATATATATATATATATATATATATATATATATATATATATATATATATATATATATATATATATATATATATATATATATCCAACAAATGTCTCATCGTTTGACACTAAATATGATTTTATTTTATTTTATTCTTTTAGAAAAGGATTTGAATCATGCATTACCTGAGAAGGAGAGAAACGACACACTATATATATATATATATATATATATATATATATATATATATATATATATATATATATATATATATATATATATATATATATATATATATAGTGTGTCGTTTCTCTCCTTCTCAGGTAATGCATGATTCAAATCCTTTTCTAAAAGAATAAAATAAAATAAAATCATATTTAGTGTCAAACGATGAGACATTTGTTGGAGTTTGAGGTCTACAAATGCACGAGAATAGCACAAGGAAGAAGAAGAAGCTTGGAGCATAACACACAATACTGAATTTAATACCACTAGAATGTACAATGATAAGTGACCCGTTAGGACAATAGGCATATATAAAAGCCGGGGGGAAAAAACCTCCTAAAGAGGGAAAAAAGTACCCCGATGGTCCTAGTGTGTTCACACACATCACTACCTAAATTTATCAACAATTCCCCCCTGAGAGTGATGCGGTGAACAAGGAGCTGGCACTCATGTATAAGGAAGTGACAAGCTATGTGGAATCAATCCACAAAAGGACGTAAGCCTAAAGCTTTGCGGAAAGCTTCAAACTTCTCCCTAGGCAGAGCCTTCAAGAAAAGGTATGTAATGTCTCTTGCATGGGCACATATGCCAAGCTGATCTCTCCAGTAGAGAATCTCTCCCTGACATAATGATAATGCACCTCATTGTGCTTGGTGCAAGCACCGAACATAGGGTTCCTCACAACTTCCAATGTGCTTTGATTGTCAGTGAAGATGTTGGTGGCAAAAGACTAACCAACACCCAAATCAGCCATAAGGCGTCAAAGCCACACACACTCAATAGTCGCTGTGAAAGCTACCCTATACTCAGCCTCAAAACTAGAAGTGGCCATAGTAGGCTGCTTCTTGCTCACCCAAGATATACATGAGCTATCAAACATGAAGGAAAAGCCACTAGTGGACACACGAGTGTCATAGCAACTAGCCCAGTTAGAGTTAGAAAAAGCATGTAAATATGGCGCTAGTGATCCCCCCTTGTTATAAAACAATCCAAGTAGTCCGGTGCCACTCAAGTTGCAAAAGATGCACCTAAATGCCTACCAATGCTTGACACCTGAGCAATGCATAAACCTACTCATCTATGAGATAGCAAACTGAATATATGGCCGAGTAATGCATAAGTAAATCAAGCATCCAATAGCATGCTAATAGAAAACAACATCAAATGCATCTCCAGCATCATGAACACTCAATTGTAAACCTGTCTCCATAGGAGTGGCAATAGGTTTGTGGTCTTCAAGGCCAAAACACTACAATAATGTTTCAATATATTTTGTTTGAAATCAAGCTATTCTACCATCAAGTTGCAAAAATTGAATGCCCAAATAATGATGCAAATGCCCCAAATCTGACATCTCAAATGAGGCATGCAAATCAGGCTCAAAATCAGACATATGATTCTCATGAGGACGGGTGAGCAGCATGCCATCAACATAGACAACAATGATCAGAAGCACATCATTTGCACGCTTAACATATAAGGTGCTTTCAGTTGGATTGTTCTCAAAACCATCTGCAGTCAGATAGGGATCTATCTTTTCATATCAAGCACGTCATGCTTGCTTTAAACCATATAATGCCTTCTTCAACGTGCACACTTTCTTTTCATGCCCTTTGTGCACAAAGCCATGGGGCTGAAAAACATACACTTCTTCATGCAAGTCACCATTCAAAAATGTAGTTTTAATGTCCAACTGGTGTACATTACAACCATGATGAGATGCAGTGCAAAGATGCTACGAACACTAGTCATTCGGCATGTAGGAGCAAAGGTCTCATCAAAATCAATGCCTCTTCCTTGAGCAAAACCCTTTGCAACAAGCCTAGCCTTATATTTGTCAACTGCTTCATCAGGCTTATGCTTCAGCTTGTATACCCACTTAATGCCAATGGCCTTCTTGCCAGGAGGCAAGTCACATAAAGACTAGGCACCATTCTTCATTATAGCATCATATTCACATTGCATAGCAGCCATCCAATTTTTTGAATTTTGTGCTTCATTAAGCAAAACAGGCTCATTCTCATCATAGAGACTAGAGGCGGCCATAACATAGCAATCTGATGCAAAAGAAGCACTATGAGAGCCATAATGAGTACGATACGACAAAGGTGCCTCTAATTTGCTATCATGCAAAGTCTCCACTAGCCATTTTGGCATAGTTTTTTTCTCCTTAGTATTAGCTCTCTCATCAATAAGTGCATCATGTAAATATGCATCAGAAATGGAATGATCTACATCATCACATGAGACATGTAAAGGCTACCAATTTGTTCTACCCTTTTCAACCATTGAGGCACTTCAATTTCAAAGGTTTCTTGTCCTTCCTCTGTAGTGCATTCCCCTGGTACTTGGATTGGCTCATAACGATCCTCAAAAATTTCTTCCGCAAGGATTTTGACCACTTCTTTAGGTTTGGTTTCCACTAGTGGAGAGGGGGGTCTTTCATATTGTAGTAATTGTGCTTGAAGTTCATCAACTTGTTTCTAAAGATTTTCCAATTCTTGTGTGTTTTTTGGGAGAGGGATGGCCTCTGGTACCTGTGTGCTGGGCCTTGCTGATTGCTTATGGAGATCTACATATTCCTCTTCCAACTTGGTGTATGAATCTAAAAAATTAGCATGCTCTTCTAGTAGTATTTGGATGCTATCTGAAGGAATAGATTGGAATCAGGTTGGACGGATGGTTGTTCTAGGATTTCCTTCCATGGCAGTCTCTAGGTTGTCCTAATTTTGTTGATGGAGGTGCTTATTCTCCTCCATTGCTACCAACATGTGTTGTCATAGAAGGCCTAAGTTCCTTTGTAGTTTGGCATTCCTTGCAATATGTTAGTGCAACATCCCCTCCAAGTTCTAGACTACTTTTGTATCCACTCCTTGTACCTTGGTATTTAGTTCATCATGTGCTTGTTAGAGGGTAAGGTGCTCAGCTTGTTGTCTATGGTTATCTTCTTCTAGTGCTTTTACTATGGTCTATAATTGTTGAGAGTCGCTCATGAGGACTGCATTTCTTTCTTCTAATGTTGATAATCATGTTGGAGTTGTGATACACACTGAATCATCATATTAAATGTATTATGTACAGATGTAGATGCAAGAGTGATAGGGATGAATGTAGGGGGGATAGGAGGGGGTATGGGAGTTGTGAATGCTATGCCTAATAATGATGATGTGGGTGGAGGGGGGATAGGGGATTGTGGAAGTATGTGGGGAGGGGGTGGTACTATGGGTGATGATATGCCCATACAATTGGATAGTGCCGTGTGTGTGGTTTCTACCATGAAGATAAGTATGGTAGGTGCGGTGCATGTGGTGTCCGTGTAAATTGATGTGGTTGCTATTGTGCATGAGTAGGAAGGAAATTTCATGGGGTAGTGAGTGAAGCAATCCATAAATGAAATATAGTGTTGCGGGACAGTGGTGGCAATGGTTGTGTATGGGTAATAGAAGAAGAGAATGGAAAGTAGGGATCCCTGGTGAATGGGACTTGGGTGCAAGGAGTTATGAGGAAATCGATGCTGCCCTCAATAGGTCTAGGGTGGCCTGCAATACTGGGTATGATGGGGTGACAGATGGTGGGTTCTAGAAGTTCAACAGTGGTGGTGTTGAGAGGATTAGTGATGGAAGAAAAGAGGGTGGCTTGGTAGGTTGATTTGCAAAAGCTAAAGGAGGGTGTGGAGGTAGCAATTTGGGTAGTGGTGATGATTGGGATGGTATGAGGTGGTGATTGGGGAGGGATCTGGTAGATGGGTTCTCTAGTTTCCATGGTGTCCATGGTTTCAATGGTGGTATGTACATCAATCCTGGTGGGAGGGGATGGAGGTTGCTAAAGTGAGATCAGAGATGTTTAAACAAAGTTTCTACTCTCATATCGGTTGCTGTTGAAGTAGCCTCTTGCACTGTGGTTTCTTCGTGTTTAGATATAGGAATTTGGATGTCTTTGCCAATGTGTTCTCATGTCTCCACATGCCTTTGATCATAGCAAGGTGTGGGCTTTTGTAGCATGGTGTAAACTGCTTTGATGATTCCCAATGATTTAGTCACAAGCTGGAGTGTTTTTATGAAATGTGGGTTCCCTCCTTCATCACTTAAAATCTTCTCAATTAGTGCTTTGCATGTACTAAAGAAAGACGGTGTCATGCTTGCACACTCATAATTGTGTCATAGAGCCTTTGTAATTCTATAGTGTAAGCAAGGGCTCACCATAGCTTCTCCTTGTTGCTCATCATGTTGTTCTTCTTCATCCTCTTCATCTTCCTCATCTTTTTCTTCTCTAGCTTGCTCTTGTTGCTCTTCTACATGTGGTTGTTGTTGATTGCCTTCTCATTCTTCTCCTAACTCAAGATTTTCCTCCTAAAGGATTTGTTCAAAATCCACAAAATTGAGCTTTTCCAAGGGAACTCCTCCAAGGAATTCTAGACCTGATGGCACTGGAGGGTAAATTAAGCTAGATCCATCTGTGCTTTGCCTTGGTATTTTGAGTGTAAAGGGCTTGACTATTGTTTGTGGTGCAGGAGATGTATTTGGTGTCAAGGTGGCACCTCTAGGTTCTACACAAAGTATCGATCCCCTCATCCTCTTCCATGGTGGATCCAAAGATTTTGTGCTTTTCAATTGTTGCACTCTGTTCCAAGAAAGAGCTCTTTGAATCGAAATATCATATGCAAGGCACCTATAGATGATTCTAGTAAGTGCACAACAGCCATGTAATACTGGCTTATGTGGCCATCTCTTATGTGCGTAATGAATCTAATCAATAAACCAATGTGGAAGATTGATTGTCATGTTCTGCATGTCAGCTAAATGCAAGCTAAACCAAACCTTTTTGTGTAGCATCATGAATATGTATTTCCCTAGAAAGGCAAAATGTCTCATGCACATTCTCAAATGTATTGCAATATTGGGAGTCATAGCCATCACGTCTTTGAGCTTTGTCGGAGTTCGATTCTTCATGTTTTTTGGGACTAATCCTTCTTTCTCGGTGGGAATATGCATACATACCTCTCATATGTAGGGCTTCTCAAACTAAACTATTGGTTAGAAGAAATCATTTTAACTCATTCCCACGCATTAATGATGGAACCACGAAGGCGCTTGAAGCTTTGGGGTCCTGGGTGGAAGTTAGCTAGTTGATGAAATAAAATCATTGCATGAAATCCGGTTTTGGTAATCTGGCAATGAAGTATTCTATCAAACTCGCTTTTTGCCACAAGGGCCTTAAGTCTACTAAATTCTATAACTTCTCAAATTCTCTAGTAAAGAAATGGTACTTTCCCCATGTGTTGTTGTACTCAATCTCGTACTTCTACATGTATGTGCCTTCTCCTAATCGTCTTGCCATCTCACTGAACCAATGTGAGTTCTTACTAACTCTCATAGTGTGGCCCATGGGTGGATCTTGTATAGGGATAATATGTACTACTTGCATATCTTCGGGTTGCTCCTTCGGTTTAGATTGAATAGGCAAGCTTTCTTTGTCGACCATTCAATAACTGATCCCTGCTTGCAAATTGGTACCTATCATATCTACCACAGTGCTAGCGGTTATTATTGCGCTTGAATCTGCTAGAAGTAAGAAGATCACATTAGCATTACATTGGACATGGATGATGCCTTGTCCCATTTACAATACGAACATGATATTCATGGTGATTAGTGAGTTAGTATCGATGGGATGTGGTGTGAATGTGAGTGGTCATTAAGAGATTAGTCACTTCCCCATATGCATACTCTGGATGCAATGTACTTAGAATGCATCTATCCTTTTGTAAGGGAATTTTTACATGGTTGGGTCAGGGGGTTTGTTACAAAGCTTGACTTTCCAAATTTCCCTTATGGGGTTACATCGTTTGTTATTGATGACCTTGAAAGTTTTATGAGTAATTCGATCAAAATTTGGGGCTTTTTAGGTACCCATTTCCAAGTATTTCAAGGTGTGATTTGATGTGCTGACATGGTGATAATAGATGTCCATTATGAAGTGTATGAAGTGAGTGCTCATGAGTATCGATTCAAGCATATGAGCTCATGTGTAGCTAATTGATCACATAAGAAGGTCTTAGGCACCCAAATTTGTCATGCATTGGGATTAGCCTTCATCGACCGCTTTGGTATGCTGCCTCTAGTCTTTGTGATGAGAATGAGCCTATTTTGTTTAATGAAGCACAAAATTTTGAAAATTGGATAGCTGGTATGTAATCAAAATATGATGTTATCATGAAAAATGGTACCTCGTCTTTATGTGACTTGCCTCGTGGCAAGAAGGCCATTGGCACTAAGTGGGTATACAAGCTGAAGCATAAGCCGAATGGAACAGTTCACAGGTATAAGGCTAGGATTGTTGTGAAGGGTTATGCACAAGAAAGAGGCATTGATTTTGATGAGACCTTTGCTCCTACATGCCGAATGACTACTCTTCGTAACATGTGCACTTGCAACTCATCATGGTTGGAATGTATATCGATTGGACATTAAAAGTGCACTTTTGAATGGTGACTTGCATGAAGAAGTGTATGTTTTTTAGTCCCGTGGTTTTGTGCACAAAGGGCATGAAAACAAAGTGTGCAGGTTGAGGAAGGCATTATATGTTTTAAAGCAAGCACCACGTGCTTGGTACGAAAAGATACATGCCTATCTGATTGCACATTGTTTTGAGGAGAGTCCAATAGAGAGCACCTTATATGTTAAGCATGCTAATAATGTGCTTCTGATCATTGTTGTGTATGTTGATGACATGATGCTCACTAGTCCTCATGAGAAGCATATTGCTGATTTGAAGGCTGATTTGCATGCCTCATTTCAGATGTCTGATTTGGGGCATTTGCATCATTATTTGGGCATTCATTTTATGCAAGTTGATGGCAGAATATCTATGTGTCAAACGAAATATAGTGGCACATTATTGTAATGTTTTGGCCTTGAAGATTGCAAACCTATTGCCACTCCTATGGAGACAGGTTTATGATTGAGTCTTCATGATGCTGGAGATGAACTTGATGTTGCTCTCTCTATCAGCACATTGTTGGATGCTTGATTTACTTATGCATTACTTGGCTAGATATCCAATTTGCTATCTCACAGATGAGCAGGTCTATGCATTGCCTAGGTGTCAAACATTGGCAAGTAGTTAAGCGCATCTTTTGTTACTTGAGTGGTACCCGACTACTTGGATTCTTTTATCCCAAGGGGGGATCACTATTGCTAGTTTTACATTCTTTTTCATGACTTTGATTGGGCTGGTTGCTATGACACTTGTGTGTCCACTAGTGGTTTTTGCTTCATGCTTGGTAGCTCATGTATATCTTGGTTGAGCAAGAAGTAGCCTATTGTGTCCAGTTCCAATTGTGAGGCTGATTATAGGGCAGCTTTCATAGCGACCGTTGAGTGTTTGTGGCTCATACACCTTATGGCTGATTTGGGTGTCGGTTGGTCTTCTTCCACTTCCATCTTCACTGACAATTAGAGCACATTGGGAGTTGTGAGGAACCCTATGTTCCATGCTGGCACTAAGCACATTGAGGTGCATTATCATTTTGTCAGGGAGGAGAAGTTTGAAGCTTTCCATTGGGCTTACTTCCTTTTGTGGATTGATTCCACATAGCTTGGCACTTCCTTATACATGAGTGCCTGTTCCTTATTTAGTGCATCATTCCCAAGGGGGATTTGTTGATATATTTAGGTAGTGGTATCTGTGAACACAATAGGACCGTCGAGGTACTTTTTTCCCTCTTTAGGAGTTTTTTTCCCTCGACTTGTATATATGCCTATTTTTGTAACGTGTCATTTATCTTTGTACATGCTAGTGTTAATACATTCAATATTGTGTGTTGTGCTCCAAGCTTGTTCTTCTTCCTTGTGTTGTTTGCATGCTTCCATAGAGCTCAAACTCCAACAAACAGCCTATGTTAAAATGAAATATTCTTACTTCTTGCCATGTATGAAGCGGGATATTAGAAAATATGTTAGTGAATGTTTAAAGTTGAGTTTATGAGAATGTCTGGAATGCTTCAACCTTTGGATGTTCCAAATCAGAAGTGAGAGTCTATCTCTATGGACTTTATCACTGAATTGCCTATGACCAAAAGTAAAAATGATACCATATTTATGGTGGTTGATTGACTTACCAATATGGCACATTTCTTTGCTATGAAAAAGACTCATACTACCTTGAATGTTGCAAGACTATTTGTAAAAGAGTTTTTCCAATTGCATGGAATTCCTAAGAGCATAATTTCTGATAGCGACTCTAGCTTCACATCAAACTTTTGGAGAGCAACATTTAGAATCGATTGGGACTCAACTTCACATGAGTACTCATACAGATTTCCATCCACAAACTGATGGGGAAATAGAGAGGATTAATCGAGTACTTGAAGATATGCTTGATATGTATATGAATGAAAAGTAGGATAATTGGAGTCAATATTTGCCCTTAGTTGAGTTTGCATACAATAGTGCATGGGATGCATCTATAAAAATGAGTCCGTTTGAGGCTATGTATGGTTATGATTGTTTGACTCCACCTTTGCTTTTGCATTTCTCAAATAAAGTAGAAGTATCTAAAGAAATGTTTGAGAAGATGGATGAAGAACTTGGAAAAATTAAGCAACACATACTCAAAAAAGAAAAAACAAATTGTACGATTTGAAGAGAAGGCCACTTGAATTTCAAACAGATAATATAGTACTTCTTAAAGTCAATCCTCACTTATTGTTTGAGAAGGATCATAGAGGTTCTCCTTGATATGTAAGTGCTTTTAAAATTTTGAAAATATCTCTTCCTTATTTGTTGGAATTATGTGAACATTTAAATGTGCATCTTGTATTTCATGTTATCTTACTTAAACGATATATAGCCAATGTTGCTCATGTTTTGCAGGACAACCATAAGCTGAAAGATAATGGCTCTTTTGAGTTTCGACCTGAAATAGTATTAGATAGGAGGGAAAGAAAATAGATCTATAGTAGAGATTTTGGTGAAATGGCACACATATCCAGTAGAAGATTCGACTTGGGTGAACTTAGAAAATTTATTGGCACAATATCCTTCTTTCCAACTATGAGGAGAGAGTTCCCAAAATGGGGGAAGAATTGTAATAGGCCTTTCAATAGTGAAATAATTCATTTTAAATTTTCCGAATTATCTTGTGGGGAAAATGCTTAGAATGAACAATTAGGTGAACTTTTGCGTGTTTGAAAAATTATGGGATGACAAGTTTTATATTCTCTCTCTAGTCCTTATTTGCATCATGTTTTCTATTTGAAAATTGAACGTGAAGGTGAAAGAATTAGGAAAAATTATGTATGAGTGAAAGGTAGAGCATGCATAAGAGAATAAAAGTGCCTCTGTGAAATTTTTATGAATCATGTTTTAAGTACGTTGTTTAGGGCTCTACATTTAGTTCACTTTAAGAAAATGCCTTGATTTTATTCTCTCTCTAGAATTTCTAAACTTGTAGAGCTCAAAAGTGATACTTAGAGGTGGATTTGGACCTAAGTCATCTCAAATACCATTGTGCAGATCAAAAAATTAAAAGTGTCTCTCACAAGCTTGAGCTCATTCCTCATTGTTTTTGAGTTACAGATCTTGGAAAAGTGCCATTTTTTAAAGTACTTAAAAAAAAGAGGGCTTCTCTATTTCTATTCAAATCCATGATTTTAAAGCACATGTGTTGTCATGCATAATTACAGATGTCTTTGGATATGTCTTTTCGTTGCTTTTCTTCTATTTTTGATACATACCACTAAAGAAAACACTACTACAAGTGCATGCTTTTCGCAAAAGTTTTGCGGAGAATCGGATTTTTCTAAATTTGGTGGATCGCACACTTCTTTGGGTGATGATCAACTCTCTTATAAGTAGACCTGCACATCAAAGAGGAAGAAGCCAGAAAATAAGAGTATTACCTTGTGATTTAGAGTGAGAGGGAGAGTGAGAGTGTGATTGAGAGTGTGAGTGTGAATGAGATTGTGTTAGCTCAGGGGTGGTCGAGAGGTAGAGGCTTTGTCAAGAAGCTATTTTCCAAAGCTATTGTAGCCATTGATTCACATCTACAGTATCAAAACTCTTTGGAGAATTATACAAAGAGCAAGGTGGAGAGCAACGAGAAGGCACAAAAAATTTGTTCATGGATTTGAATGATGAAGTGAATGAAGGTGCAAGAACATCTAGTGTGCCTAGAGAAAAACAAAAACACAATTATGAAGATATGGAGCCAGGTGAGTTTTCCCTTAACCAAGTCTTCAAGGAGGCAAAACTAAATGATTTTGATGGTTAGAAGAAGAGTGGAAAAGATGTGGAGGCATGGATTGAAGAGGTTGAGGATATATTTGATCTTGGACAATATAATGAGGAGTCCAAGGCAAAAGTTGGTATCCTTCACCTATTTGACATCGCGAAGCTATGGTGGAAGTCCTATATGCAGACTCAGATGCATTCTCGTCCGGTTCTATTGAAGGAATTAAGAGAGCAAGTAGAAAATGTGTTTGTTCTGCACACTAACATATGGAGAAGAAGATGGAGTTCTACAAATTTTGACAACACAAAAGTGAAAAGCATAGTTTGTCTATTGATGAGTACAAAGAGAAGTTCCTACATCTTAAAAAATATGCATTGGAAGTTAGTGGTGATGCTCTGAAGAGCAAGTTTATTGAAGGGATTCATGAGGAGCTTCGTTATCAAGTGAAGGGATCTGTATGTGTTGATTTTCTGGATGCTATTGTGGTGGCTGAGAATTTGAGAAGATGGAGAAAATCAATTTGCAAAGGTGAATAGAACTAGATTCATTGCAAGGGGACATAGGCCACAAAGACTTGTCGCAATGAATATGGACACTTCAAAGAAAAATCCATCTTCTAATAACCAAGGTAAGAATCCTGCTTAGGTGGAAAATCAAAGGAGTCATCAACCCATCCATTGGCAACAAGACCCTCATTTTATTAAGGGGGGAAAAGACTTGGTCTGTGTTCTCGTTGTGGGGAGCAAGGGCATCGGACATACAAGTCCTCGAATGGAAATCTTTCAGCCTGCACAATTGAGGGCAATAAACATCATTGAGGAAGGTACAACAATTGAGAAAGGAGATGGTGGAGGTTGTTGGAGTTAGACGTCTATGGAAGCATGCGAACAACACGAGGAAGAAGAAGAAGCTTGGAGCACAACACACAATACTGAATGTATTACTAGAGAATGTACAAAGATAAGTAGCCCATTAGGGCAATAGGCGTATATACAAGCCGGGGGAAAAAGAACCTCCTAAAGAGGGAAAAAAGTGCCCCGATGGTCCTAGAGTGTTCACACACATCACTACCTAAATATATCAACAAATCCCCCATGGGAGTGATGCGGTGAACAAGTAGCTGGCACTCATGTATAAGGAAGTGCCAAGATATGTGGAAATCACTCCACAAAAGGAAGTAAGCCCAAAGCTTTGCGAAAAGCTTCAAACTTCTCCCTAGGCAGAGCCTTTGTGAAAAGGTCTGCAATGTTCTCCTGCGTGGGTACATATGCCAAGTTGATCTCCCCAACAGAGAACCTCTCCCAGACATAATGATAATGCACCTCAATGTGCTTAGTGTGAGCATGGAACACAGGGTTCCTCGCAACTGCCAATGCTCTTGACATTCAGTGAAGATGGTGGTGGAAGAAGACTGACCAACACCCAAATCAGCCATAAGGCATCTGAGCCACACACACTCAACAGTCATTGTGAAAGCTGCCCTATACTCAGCCTCACAACTGGAAGTGGCCACAATAGGCTGCTTCTTGCTCAACCAAGATATACATGAGCTACCAAGCATGAAGAAAAAGCCACTAGTGGACACACGAGTGTCATAGCAACCAGCCCATCAGAGTAAAAAAAGCATGCAGATCTGGCGGTAGTGATCACCCTTGGGATAAAACAACCCAAGTAGTCGAGTACCAGTCAAGTAGCAAAAGATACGCTTAACCGCCTGCCAATGCTTGACTCCTGGGCAATGCATAAACTTGCTCATCTATGAGACAGCAAACTGAATATCTGGTCGAGTAATGCATAAGTAAATCAAGCATCCAATAGCCTGCTGATAGAGAACAACATCAAATGCATCTCCAACATCATGAAGACTCAATCGTAAACTTGTGTCCATAGGAGTGGAAATAGGCTTACAGTCTTCAAGGCCAAAACGCTACAATAATGTGTCAATATATCTTGTTTGACACAAAGCCATTCCACCATCAACGTGCATAAATCGAATGCCCAAATAATGATGCAAATGCCCCAAATTAGACATCTCAAATGAGGCATGAAAATCAGCCTTAAAATCAGCAATATGCCTCTCATGAGGACCAGTGAGCAGCATGTCATCAACATAAACCACAATGATCAGAAGTACATCATTAGCACGCTTAACATATAAGGTGCTTTTAGTTGGACTGTTCTCAAAACCATGTGCAATTAGATAGGCATGTATCTTTTCATACCAAGCACGTGGTGCTTGCTTTAAACCATATAATGCCTTCTTTAACCTGCACACCTGGTTCTCATGCCCTTTCTGCACAAAGCCACGGGGCTGAAAAACATACACTTCTTCATGCAAGTCACCATTCATAATTTTTTTTTAAATGTCCAACTGATGTACATTCCAACTATGATGGGTTGCAAGTGCACAGATGCTCCGAACAGTAGTGATACGGCATGTAGGTGCAAAGGTCTTATCAAAATCAATGCCTCTTTCCTGTGCATAACCCTTTGCAACAAGCCTAGCCTTAACCTGTCAATTGTACCATCAGGTTTACGCTTTAGCTTGTATACCCACTTAGTGCCAATGGCCTTCTTGCCAGGAGGCAAGTCACATAAAGACCAAGTACCATTCTTCATTATTGCATCATATTCAGATTGCATAGCAACCATCCAATTTTCTTCATCAAACAAAACAGGTTCAGTCTCATCACAAAGACTAGATGCAGCCATAGCATAGCAATCTGATGCAAAAGAGGAACTATGAGAGCCTGGTCGAGTATGATATGACAGAGGTGCATCTAATTTGCTGCCACGCAAGGTCTGCACCAGCCATTTTGGCATAGTTCTTGCCTGCTCAATATCAGCTCTCTCATCAATAAGTACATCATGTAAATCAACATAAAAAATGGAATTATCTGCATCATCACATGAAACGTGTAAAGGCTGCGAAGTTGCCTCATTAGGACCAGCACTAGACTGTCCACCTGTAAAAAGAGGCAGCAAAGTATCATACATGTCTTTGGAGCTAATAGATATCTCCTTAGTACATGAAAGCAATGGTTGAATAGCATCTTCCACAAAAACAACATCACGGCTAACTAGAATGCGTTTAGTCTGTGGATGATACAGACAATAGGCTTTACTTTGAAAACTGTACCCAACAAAAATACATTTTACTACTTTATCATCCAATTTTCTATGATGTTGTTCAGGCACTAATGCATATGCCAAACAACCAAAAACACGCAGATGAGCAACAGATGGCTTGCGGTCATGCCAAGCCTCATATGGAGTGATAGACTGCAACGCTTTAGTGGAACACCTATTCAGTACATATGCTGCACACATGACAGCCTCAAGCCAGAAACTATGTGGTAAAGCCTAACTCTTGACCATACACCTCACCATTTCCATGAGTGACCTGTTCTTTCGTTCAGCAACTCCATTCTGTTGAGGTGTAGACGACACTCCACACTGGTGTTTTATTCCACGTTTAGCCAGAAATGCATTAAAATCAGAAGACATATATTCCCCCCCTCGATCAGAACGGAGGGTGCCCATTTTACATGCTGACAGATTTTTAGCCAAAACCAAAAACTATTTGAAGCACATGAACACTTCAGACTTTGCCTTCAATGGATATACCCATGCATGCTTGGAAAAATCATCGATGAAAGTCACAAAGCAGAGATAATTCCCAAAAGAAGGTGTCTGCATAGGATCACAGACATCACCATGTACAAGCTGCAATTTTTGAGTAGCCCGAACTGAACCATCTTTTGGAAAGGACGAATGCTGCATTTTGCCCAAAATACAGCCTTCACAAACATGTTTTCCAGGTGCCTCAAGTTTAAGCAAAGAGGACACCATTTTAGATTTCTGCAGACGTAGCAAACTAGCAAAATTCAGATGACCAAAGCATGCATGCCAAAGCTTTGCATCTGACATAGCCTGAGAATAATTTATTGCACATGCCAAATCATTTACTGATCTTTCATAATGTATGAGCTTATACAACCCACGACATAAAATGCCAGAAGCAATAATCACATCGCCATTCGACAGATCATGAACTGTACATCGGTCATCAACAAATTTCACAACCAAGCCAATCTTGGCAAATGCAGAAATTGACAACAGGTTCTTCTTGATCCCTAGCACAAATAAAGCATCTGACAAAGTGAAAGAACTACCCTCAGCAGTAGTCAAAATGATCTTACCAACTCCCATAACAGGATAAGTGGAGTTGTTGGCGCATGTAACAGTATTCCCTGTAGGGGCAGGCTCGAGTGAAGAGAAGAAGCTACGCTGCGAGGTAATATGTTTGGTCGCCCCACTATCAAAATACCAAACATCTGAGTCTACTGCAGACATGCACTCATCATGAGAAGATGGGTCAAAATTGCAAACAGTAGTAAATGCCCATTCTTCTTCCTGCACAAGAATAGCAGACTCCGTTTTTGGTGTAGAGGCTTCTGCAACAACCATTCTAGCCTCTTTCTTCTTTGGCTCTTTTGCAGCCAGTTTTGGACAGTTCTTTATGATGTGATCATTCCCTTTATAGTACTTACAAAATAATTTCTGCTTTTCTGATTTTTTCTCATCTTTGTCTTGGTTCTTCAAATGTGCAGCATTTGCAGATTTCTACTTACTAGTAGAAGAGCTCCATTTTCCTTTGCCCTTCTAACTAGCCAGGAAAGCTTGATCTGCAATAGGCATAATGGACCTGTTCTACCTGAACTGATCTTCCTGCAACAGAACAGAGACTAACTCCTCAAATGACAAGGCAGTTGGATTTCCTTTCATCATCAATCGAAGAGTAGAAGCAAAACTCTGATATAAATCAGGAAGACCATTCAGAACGGTCTGCACAAGTGAGCTATCTGGTATAACCTCATCAGTGGAAATCAACTGTTCCTTCAAGTCTTTGATCTTTGTTAGGAAATTGTCCATAGAATCACCTTCATTCATGTGCTCACTCTCCAACTGTTTTCGGAGGTAAGCAACACGAGCCTCATTCCTAGCTTGGTACAATGTGGTAAGTGTATCCCAAGCATCCTTAGCTGTTTTGGAAGAGCGAATATAAGGAATAATGGCATGTTTGATAGACAAGGCTATCAAAGCATGTGCCTGGGCATCTCTGCCATCCCAACGAATCTGCTCTGCAGTAGGTGCAGCAGAAACTGCAGCACGAATAGGAATATGCAGAATATCATCATCTTCGACACCTTTTGCATCAGCTTCAGTACCTGTAGTTGTAACAGTTGCAGGTGTGATAGGACGTTTTTCGACCCCCTGCACAATGTTCCATAGTCCTTTTGCAACCAACAAACGTCGCATCATATAAGCCCATAATGGGTAGTTGGTACCATCCAACTTATCCTCAACAGCCAACATATGAAATACATCATTGCTTTCAGCCATGGCCGGTGACTAAAATACCTTGATGCAAAAAATTGACTGTATCTCAAAAATTTGAAGGGAACTACCTAGATGAATTCTGCTAGACCTATAGCGGACTTTGAGATGCTTATACTGGCAAACAGAAACTGGTATATACCTTTGGCACAAAAAGATGAAATAGCCTATACAAGCGCTACGATAGTGCGTTTGGAGGTCGAAATGAGCTCAGATCGCGATTTCGGCACACAAAACGAAGCTGTTTTTATCTCAAAAACATGTTGAGTATGCTCACCAAAATTCGTGCGATTTTGAGATTGTAACCGGAGGAGTGTTGACGGCACCCTAGATGAAGCGACGACCTGCTCTGATACCAATTGTTGGAGTTAGATGTCTACGGAAGCACGCAAACAACACGAGGAAGAAGAAGAATCTTGGAGCACAACACACAATACTGAATGTATTACTAGAGAACGTACAAAGATAAGTAGCCCATTAGGGCAACAGGCATATATACAAGCCGGGGGAAAAAACCTCCTAAAGAGGGAAAAAAGTGCCCCGGCAGTCCTAGAGTGTTCACACACATCACTACCTAAATATATCAACAGAGGTAAGTGCCCTAACTCTACTTTACATTGCATGGTGGCTAGTTCTTTCCCAAAGCCTTCTATAATTATGATTTTGGGTATGATTTTTGCACATGGAATCACGTTTCTTATTAGTTCGAGTAGTACACTTTGTTTTCTATCTTTCATATTGGTACAAAATTTAGGGAACCCCCTAAATATGCAAATACTAAGACCTATGGAGATGGCCAATGGATGACTACACTATACGAAAGGATACATTAAAAACCTTACATTTACTTTTTTTGATAGTGTTTTCAAGAAGTTTTTGTTGATATATTTAGGCAGTGATGTGTGTGAACACACTAGGAATGCCGAGGCACTTTTTTCCCTCTTTAGGAGGTTTTTTTCTCTGGCTTGTATATATGTGTATTACCCTAATGGGCTACTTATCTTTGTATATTCTTTTATTAATACAATCAATATTGTGTGGAGTTGTGCTCCAAGCTTCTTCTACTTCCTTGTGTTGTTTGTGTGCTTTCGCAGATCTAAGATTCCAACAATTGGTATCAAAGCACGTCTTTGTTTCATCTAGGGCATCATCGACACCCCTTTGGTCAGAGTCTTAGAATTGCATGAAATTTGGTGAGCATACTCACCTCATTTCGGCCTCCGAATGCAATATCATAGTGCTTGTACAAGAAAATTTGTCTTTTTGTGCCAAAGATATATACAAGTTTCAATTCGTCAGTATAACCATCTCAAAGTCTGTTATAGGTTTAGCAAAACTCAACAAGGTAGTTCTATTCAAATTTTTGAGATATAGTCATTTTTTTGCATCATGGTATTTTAGTCAATGGCCATGGCTGAAAGTAGTGATGTATTATGTATGTCGGCTGTTGAAGATAAGTTGGATGGTACCAATTACCCATTATGGGCTTATCTGATGCATCATGTATTGGTTGCAAATGGATTGTGGAATATTGTGTAGGGTGTTGAAAAATGTCCTATTTCACCTACAAACACAGTTGCTGAAAGTGATGCATATGGCATTGAAGATGGTGATATTCTTCATCTTCATGTTTGTGATGCGGTTCCTGTTGCACCCACTGTAGAGAAAATTTTTTGGGATGGCAGAGATGCCCAGACATATGCATTGATACCCTTGTCTATCAAACGTGCCATTATTCCTCACATTCACTCTTGCAAAATAGTAAAGGATGCTTGGGATACACTTACCACTTTATACCATGCAAGGAATGAGGCTCCTGTTTCTTACCTGTGAAAATAGTTGCAGAGTGAGCACATGAATGAAGGAGATTCCATTGACAATTTTTTTGATGAAGATCAAAGATTTGAAGGAGAAGTTGATTTCTGTTGATTAAGTCTTGCCTGATAGTTCACTTGTGCAGAATATTTTGAATGGTCTTCCATATTGATATTAGATTTTTGCTTCTACTCTCCGATTGATGATGAAAGGCAATCCAAATGCCTCAACATTTGAGGATTTAGTCTCTGTTCTGTTGTAGGAATATCAGTTTAGGCAGAACAAGTCCATTATGCATGTTGCAAATCAAGCTTTCCTGGCTAGTCAGAAGGGCAAAGGTAAATTGAGCTCTTCTATTAGTGAGCAGAAATCCACTAATTTTGCACAATCAATGAATGAGGACAGAGACGAGAAGAAAATAGAAAAGCAGAAATTGTTTTGCAAATTCTATAAAGGAAATAATCATGTCATAAAGAGTTGTCCAAAACTGGTTGCAAAAGAGGCAAAGAAGAAAGAGTGTTGTCACAGAGTCCTCCACACCCAAAATAGAGTCTGCTAATCTTGTGCAGAATGAAGAATGGACATTTACTATTGTTTGTAGTTATGATCCATCTTCACATGAATAGTGTATGTCTATAGTAGACTTAGATGTTTTTTACTTTGATAGTGGGGCAACCAAACATATTACCTCACAACACAGTTTCTTCACTTCACTTGAGCTTATCCTATTATGGGAGTTGGTAAGATCATTCTAACTACTGCTGGTGGTAGTTCTTTTATATTATCAGATGCTTTATCTGTGCCAGGTATCAAGAAAAATCTCTTATTAGTTTCAGCATTAGGCCAGATTGGGTTGGTCATGAAATTTGTTGATGACAAATGTACAGTTCATGATCTGTCAAATGGTGACATTGTTATTGCTTCTGGCATTTTATGTCATGGGTTGTATAAGCCTCATAGATTATGCAAAATTTGTGACTAATTCAGCATGTGCAGTTCAAGATTCTCATGCTATGTCAGATGCAAAGTTTTGGCATGCATGCTTTTGTCCTCTCAATTTTGCTAGTTTGCCTCACCTGCAGAACTCTAAAATGATGTCTTCTTTGCCCAAACTTGAGGAACCTGGTAAACATGTATGTGAAGGCCACATTTTGGGAAAAATGCAGCATTCCTCCTTCCCAAAAGATGGTTCAGTTTGAGCCACTTAGAAATTATAGCTTGTTCACATTGCTATATGTGGTCCTATGCAAACACCTTCTTTTGGGAACTATCTTTGCTTCATGACTTTTGTCGATGATTTTTCCAGCATTTTGGTTAGTCATGATGTTGTTTTTATGGAAGATGTTATTCAACCATTTATTTCATGTAGTAAGGAGACATCAGCTAGCTCCAAAGACATGTATAACAATTTTCTCCCTCTTTTTACAAGTGGATAGTCTCGTAGTGCTCCTAATGAGGCAACTACCCAACCTTTGCAGGTTTCATGTGATGATGTAGATCATTCCATTTTTTATGCAGATTTACATGATGCACTTGTTGATGAGAGAGCTCATGTTGAGTAGGCAAAAACTATGCCAAAATGGCTGGTGCAAACTTTGCATGATTGCAAATTAGATGCACCTCTATTGCTTCTTACTCAACCAAGACATGCATTAGTCTCCAAGGAAAAAGCAATCAGCACTAGTGGACATGCAAGTATCATGACAACCAACCCAATCATATCTATAAAAGTATGCAAGCAAGGGTGAATATATCTGCTATAAGAGAGACCTAACCTCAAAGTGCCTTTGAGATATCTAAACACATGTTTCACTATTTGCCAATGTTTAGTGTCAGGGCTATGCATGAATCGACTCAACTGGGAAACTACATGTTGGCAGTATATGGGAAGAAGCAAATACGGGCATACATGCAGATCTAGCACTAAGGAAACCCTTTATTTTTTTCCAAACCCCTACACCATTTAAAAGTGATTCTTATCACTAAAAACCCTTGTAAATATCATTTCACCTTTTTGTAGCTCCATTTTGTACAAGCCGAGGAGTCCTCAAGCTTGGGGAGCCTTAGAAGTAGTTGCCTGCCAATTTTCATACTTTTTAGATCTCGTTTGAGCCCTCAAATGAGCCCTGGAACCTAATTTTTAACTAGGCCGGACACTAGGTCTGGACAGGGCCAAAGCTAGTCAAAAACTATAAATAGAGCTAGAGAGCTCACTTTTTAGGAAGCTTCTTGTAGTCTTGAGCTTGTATGAGAACTTTGTTGCAATAGAAGTGATTCCATTGTCTTACTCTCTTTGTTATTGCCGTGTGTGCGCGCGTGTGTGTATGTGTGTGCATGTTAGTGTGCTTCGCACTCACACATTTGTGCCTTCACTTGCTCGAGGTCTTCATACCATCCTCATGTCTTCTCGGATTGACATTAAAGGAGGTGCTACTCATCACTGAGCTACACCAAATTTTGGCGCCGTTGCCGGGGATTCGAGCTTTGAGGATGAGCGTGTGATGGTAAGACGTAGCAAGGACGCGTTGGAATGGTAAGTAGTAGGTAAATTTCTGGTTTTCTTCTCCATCTCCATCTCCACCTCCATCTCCACCTCCACCTCCTTCTCCACTACATATTCCCTCTTCCTTGTCATTCTCCTCATTTGTTGTGTGCGAGTTTGAGAGAGAGTGAGCGCGTGCATTTGTGTTGTGTGTTTTTTGCATGTTTCTTACAGGTACCAGCTCCATCACCATCTCCAGCAAGCTCAGCAGATACATAATCTTTCTGCACAGGCCCCGAGGCGTCGAGCTCGAGCTATCGTGACACTTCGAAAACTTCGACCAATCACGTTTCTGAGTGCACCATGACATTGTGCAGGCCGAGAGCACCTAGGATCACAAGACAGAACCACAAAATTCACCATAGCTCGACCTATCGTGACACCTCGAGGTATCGCGACACTCACGACTTATCGCGACACCTCGGAGTATCGCGACACACTGACCCCACCTATCGCGACACCTCGGAGTATCACGACACTCCCAAGTATCGCGACACTCCCAAGTATCGCGACACCCCGACTTATCGTGACACTTCCCACCTATCGTGACACTTCCCACCTATCGCGACACCCCGACCTATCGCGACACCTCGGAGTATCGCGACACCCCGACCTATCGCGACACCTCGGAGTATCACGACAGCCCGAACTATCGCGACACTTCCCACCTATCGCGACAACCCGACCTATCGTGACACCTCGGAGTATCGCGACACTCCCAAGTATCGCGACACCCTGACCTATCGTGACACTTCCACCTATCGTGACACCTCGACCCGACCTATTGCGATACATGGGCTTAACGCATGAAAAGTTAGAGTAAATTAATTGACTGAGTTGAGGTATCTTTGGGCTTAATTTTGGACACATTGGGGTAACATTAGAGCCTTAGGAGTGAGCAAAAGACCTAGAAACCAGGGAGGAATTTCCTGGACCCTGAGAGCCTGTTTTGAACCCTAGGTGCCTGTTTGGTCATAACTTCACCATACGAACTCCGATTGATGAGATTTTGGTCTCGTTGGAAAGCTTGTTGAGAATCCTACGCAGACCTTGACTGGTTTTTTGTAGAATCATATCTGGGGTTTTAGAACATGTATTTTTAAGTTGGCCTTTAGGTTGAACTAGGTGGTCATAAGATTTTGGGGGGTACAGTGAGTGACTCCAAGGGGGGGCCTGTAAATGTTGATGTGTGTCTTTCAATCCCTTGTGGTAATAGAGCTATATTGACTTGTGAACTTTTGCAGGAACATTGTGTGCAAGCAAGGCATTCCAAGGAAAGCTAGCAAGGGTGAGTACCAAGCTTGGGAGAAGGCTTCCTGGGCTTGTGTAGCAGTCTGGTCAACCAGCTAATTGAGGTTGGAAGATCTCTCAACCCTCCTTTGTCAATTCCTAGCCTAGGCTAAGTACGACTTAGGTGTGGTAATTAATTAGGACAACGCTAGGCACACATCAAGTCCAAGAGAACTAAGCAACTAAGTGCAAGCATTAAGTAGGACTTAAGTGCGAAAACCCTAAGGGACAAAAGTAAACTTGAATCGATCACTTATCAAGTGCGAAATTCACTTAAGCATTCCTGAGGACGTGATATCAGACACGATCATAAACAAAATAATCAACTAAAAAGAACAAAGTGATTGGTGTTAAATAACCTGCAACGAGAGTGTACTTGGGATCAAGGGGGTAGAGAAACCAGGCATATGAACCTTAGGTCAGGTAGACACTTAGCCAGAGACAGACAAAGCCTCAGATCTTCTGAAGCTAGTGTCAATCACACTGCTAGGTCTTGGGCCCAGCAGTTGAGTGATTACCCATACACCCCAAGATAAAAAACAAGTGATTCTGAAATGTCCTATCACATGGAGAGACCAGTAGGAAGTTCAGGGTTGGCTTATCTAGAAAAGCCAGAAGGACCTTACAAGACTCAACTGGAATACATCAGGACTAATCGTCTAGGTGCTCGCATCTACGAAGATGGCCTGAGAAGATCGGTGGTCCAGATTAAGAACCCCGATCAACCCCATGGACTAGAACACCCAGTAGTCAAGTTTGAGAATGGAGCATACCTAGATAAAGAGGGGACTATATATGTAGTCACCACTCTTCCAGATAGAGCCGATGAGTTTGGAAATGTGATTGCAGAAACCGATATGGGTGATATAGAGCAAGGAGATTTAGAGAAAGAGCCGAGAACTCCCCGCGGTAAATCAATCTTGACCAGAATCATTACTCCAGAATGGATTCCCCAAGATAATAAAAGCATAGATTTGCTTTTAAATCGAGAAACCGATGAGGCCTTTTGGAGGTATAAGCCTACCTTGTCTCATGAAGTAGGTGCTCTCACAATCTATGAGTTTAAAGACCCTGATAGTCCAGGCAAAGTAACCTACCTAGACAATACATCAGAGAGGATCTTCGTGGTCACCGAGCATGGCATACATGCCTACACATGGAAGGGTGAATTTGTTTTTCCCCAACCTCGGACTAATGTGTCATACAGTCACCAAGGAGCTGGGACCTCCCAAGCTCATGGAGCTCAAAGAGATAAAAGTAGAGACAAACCTGAGGTAAGTTTTGCCAACTCCCTGGGAAAAGAAAGAACGGGAACGGAAAGAAATAGAGTGGAACCTGAGGGACATAGAACCCCATGGAATCAAAGGAATGCTGAAGATTTTCCTTTGCCAAGGCCAAGAGAACACACTAGGACCTTGAGGCCAACTCAACTGGTGAAGTCCATGAAGAATTACTTCGATGGCAATGGAGACCCTTATGACCATGTGGCAGAGTTTAGGCAAGTCTTGAAAGTTGAACAGGTAGAGGACCTATTTACACAGTATAATGCTTTTGGTCTAACCCTTAGGAACATTGCCCTCACGTGGTTTCAACCACTGAACGAGAGGCATTTCAGAAACATAGACCAGCTCTTAGAGGCATTTATCATTGAGTTTTCTAAGAGTGGCATCAGGCACAACACTTCCTCACTAATCCATAGCTTCAAGCAAACACCTCAAGAGACGGTCACACTAGTAGGAAGACGGTTTAGGCAATACCTAGAGAGATGCCCGATGCCTGAGTTACCCACACTAGCCAAGCAAGTGGCCTTGTTCTTAGATGGATTGTTGAGCACCAAGCTCAGGTCATATGTGTATCTGAAGGACCCCAGAACGATAGAAGAGTGCGTGCGCATGTGCATAGACATTGAGGACAATCTAGGTGAGGAGTTAGAACTATCAAAAATCTATAAGGATTCTGATAGCTCTAGTAGCCTCACAACTGGTCAATCCACATCCGTTGAGGAACTTGCAGAGAAGGTAGCTCAAAAACTAGGTGTCTCTAGCAAACAAATTCCGAGATTTGCCCCAGTTAAGCGGTGCTACACTTGTGGAGGTGACCATATGGCAAATGTATGTCCCATTATGGCCCAACCCCAGGTGAATCCTAGTAGCCAGTACTGCACCATAGAGCGAAGGTACACCAACCACACTGCACAAGACTGCCCATATAACAAACAAACTGTTAGGCAAAATTACCCTCAGCCATATCCACAACAGGGTAGATATCAGAATCAGTACCCACCACAACAGTACAACAGACCACAGCAAACTTATCAGCCACCTTATCAAGGGCAGCAGAGACCTCAACCAGTCCTAGTGCAGCAACCCCCTGCTCCAACCAATGTGATCCCAGTGAAATATGCATCTGCTGAAGAAAATATGAACATAGCCATAGTCCCAGTCACCCCATTGCTATCAGACAGCGATCCAAGTGACCATAGTTTTGACTCCACACATATTGATAGCCCACAGGCTTACTACATGCAGTCACCCGAGCATAACGAGTCATACTATTATGAGGACCCAAGTGAAAATAGTGGGGAGCCTGAGTATGCTAATGTCATGTACACCAACCCCAACTCTAGACCTCAACCTAGGCAGGTACGACCCCCATTTCCTAGAGGACCATGCTTCAGATGTTAGGGAGATCACCTTATACGGGATTGTCCATTGCCCACCCCTACACAACCTCAACCAGTAACAATTCAGGGTTTCTGTCAAGACTGCGGAAAAGAGCATCTCCTACGAGATTGCCCAAAGAACCCTAATAACATGCCTAAAATCACTCCTATCAATGTCGTTGGGTTAGTAGTAGACTCCACAGGGAGTGTGACTTCCACTGCACCTGTGCAAGTGATCACAAGAGCCCAAGCACTACAGCAAACCAAGGTGTTGGTCAGGAAAAGAGCCCCGAGGTGAGTGAAACAGAGAGCATAACCAAAAAGAGGACTAGAGCCTGGAAGGATAGTCGTGAAAGAATGAAAAGGCAATGGGCAAAAAAGATGAGCGAACTTGAAGAAAGCTTGAGGGAAACCAAAGCAAAGATAAGTGAACTCGCATCTCAAAACCACTCTCACACCACCCCTCCACCACCTCTTCCTTTACCCGCCAATCCATCTTCTTCCAGTCCCCAACCTTTCAATACACCACCCTTAACCCACCCACCACCCAGAGTAGGATCCGTCCTAGCCGATCCCACTCCCGAGGACCTAAACATGATGCTTAGAGCATATCAAGCCAGAATCCAAGAAGGGCCAAACATAACTGATCATGAAAAGTGTTACCCTAGAGCAGAACTAGAGCTAGAACGAACCAAAATTTGTGCTAAGATGGTGGAATTGGCTCAGACTATGTTTGAAGCCAGTCGCCTCTTTAACATCTCTAGTTCAGCTAAGACGCAGTTACACTTTGATGGACTACTAGAACGAATAGAGAGGCTAATTGCACAATCAGAAAAGGAACCCGCCTCTCAAAATAAGGGCAAGGCAAGTGAGAACGTGAGCCTACCTCCCCAGGAAGCCTACGTGCCTAACTCTACGGAGCCAGACACATCATCTTCTATGAATCGGTTCACACCAGAATTCCTCCGAGAGATTCAAGAAGACAAATGGGCTAAAGAAAGTGAAGTCCCTCCTCCCATTGAACTTGTGGATGATGCACACGATCAATTCCCACAGGACATCCCATCCATTTATGAGGAGCATGAGAGCACCCACTCTCAAGAGAGATTAGACTTTGAGTCTAATTCTCTACAAGAATTACCACATTTCACAGGCCCATGGGAAACCAAGTCTACTTGTCTGAGAGCGCCCACAGTCATGATAAGAAATGAAGATTCTATCATACCTAGGAATACAGAGGTAGTAAAGAACACTAAAGTGCAGTGCAATCTCACTTTAGAAGAGCTACTCAAAGTTAAGCCAGAAGTGTGGAAACATGTAGCCAAACAAGTGCCAGACATAGCAAAATCGCGCTCCCAAGTAGGATCTCATAGAACAGTGCCTGAAATACCATTGGATAAGATAGGAGACATGAGTGAAGGAGAAGAAGGAAATACCTATCTCCCAGTTACCCATCAGGGATACACAACCAAGGCAATTTTGGACTCAGGTGCAGGAGTTGCAATTGCTACAACCTCCCTTTGGAAGCGTTGGGGCAAGCCAGCACTCCGACCAACGAGAATGAAATTGCAGATGGCCGATGGTCATATTGAAAGGCCCTTAGGATTGCTAGAAGGAATAACTCTCACTACATGTGGGGTTGAGTTTGAGCATACTTTTGCTATATGCGACTTTAGCAAAAACCAAGCCTACGAGATGATTTTGGGAAGGCCTTTTATGCGGCAATTGCAAGTAGTTCAGGATTGGGGAACCAATTCCTTGTATTTGCAACATCTAGGTGTTACAACCAAAGTCAATCTTAAGGATTACTCTCATAGAGACGTACCGCCTATTCAATGGAATCCCATCCATAGAGCCAAAGAGGAGACTGAGTCTGTGCATTCCATAGGATCTGGATCCTCGTGGATGCATGAAGACACCCACTTATGGATGTGTAAGTTAGCAGTAGAAGAAGAGAAGAGAGAGAAAGCCAGAGAGATAGGTGCAAAAGAAAACCATAGATCAATTCAAGACCTAGCCTATGCACCTGTAGTCTTTCCTGATGAGGAATTTGAACCCCATGGCTGGGCAGAAATCCTAGCAACAATGGATGTAGCCATCAATGAAGAGCAGTGGACACCTCACTGTGATGAGGATGGCTATGACATTTCAGTCTTTTCAATAGAGCCAATCATGGGAGATGCAATTTTAGAAGAATGCGAACCTAGCCCTGATGCATGTGAGGATGCGAGTGACTCTGATCTAGAGTCAATCATTATGGACACACCCTTTGCATCAGATGAAGAATACTTCTATGAAGTAGAATTTCAACCCTAGAGGCATGGAGAGCTTACAAATGAGGTAAGGCTAGCCACATATGTGACCCCGAAGGAAGAAGGAAAGAAAAGAAAGAAGATAGAAGTCACAACAGAAGAGGAAGAATCTTTGTTTGAGGTCCCAGAAAATTTTAAGAAGTATGAGATAGATGATAGAAGAGTCATGATAAGAATGCCTAAACGGGAGGCACAATCCGGGGCGGCCTATGATAACAAAGAAACCACCAAAAAAATAGTGGTAGCCCTAGAAGAGGGAGAGGAGAGATGTACTTATATAGGACATGACCTGACGGAAGACGAAGAGCACGAATTGATAGCCTTGCTAAGAGAATACAGAGATGTATTCGCTTGGAGCTACAAGGATTTGAAGGGTGTTGACCCAAACATATGCTCACACACAATTCCCATGACCTCAGATGCTAAACCCTCTAAGCAAAAGCCATACACATATAATGATAACTATGCTGCTAAGATAAAAGAAGAGATAGACCGCTTGGTGGAAGCCGGATTTATCTATGAAATTGAGCACACTGAATGGGTATCCCCCATTGTAGTGGTGCCCAAGAAGAACGGCAAATTACGAGTATGCATTAACTTGAAGAAGGTTAATGCAGCCACTATCAGAGATAGTTATCCGCTTCCTATCACTGAGCATCTATTAGAAAGGGTAGTAGGCAAGGAAGTGTACAGCTTCCTGGATGGGTTTTCGGGCTATAATCAAGTAGCCATTGCTCCAGAGGATCAACATAAAACGGCTTTTGCCACGGAGTGGGGCATATTTGCCTTTCGGGTAATGCCATTCGGGCTTACTAATGCACCTGCTACCTTTCAAAGATTGATGTGTCACGTGTTTAAAGAGTTCTTGAGGAAGAATTTGGAAGTCTATGTTGATGATCTGTGCGCTCATTCCAACATTAGACAGACCCATATACCTGAACTCAGACAAATCTTTGATAAATGCAGAGAATATCAAGTCTGCTTGAACCCAGAAAAGTGTGTTTTCATGGTCAGGCAAGGCAAAATTCTAGGACACATAGTGTCTAAGAACGGCATATCCACTGACGAAGAGAAAGTGAGAGCCATCGCAGAACTACTTAGGCCAAAGAACGTCAAGGAAGTACAGGCTTTCATGGGGCATTGTGGTTACTACCGCCGGTTTATACATATGTATGCCATCATAGCAAAGCCTCTGTATGGACTTTTGACTAACTTTGAGTGGACTGATGAATGTGAGAATTCCTTCAATGAGCTTAAACGAAGATTGTGTTCAGCACCAATCTTGACCACACCGGATTGGAATAAGCCATTCCATGTCCACGTGGATGCATCCAATTATGCTATTGGGTGTGTACTCGCGCAACCTACCGGTGAAGGTAATATGGATCTTCCAATTGTCTATGCTAGTAGACAGTTGAATGCAGCTGAACGAAATTATACCACTACGGAGAGAGAAGGACTAGGCATGGTATATGCAGTTAAAAAGTTTAGACATTATTTTCTTGCAAATAAGTTCAATTTTTTTACTGATCACCAAGCTCTACTGTACCTGGTAAACAAGCCATGTAATACGGGCAGATTAGTAAGATGGTTTCTCTTACTAATGGAGTATGACTTTGAGGTAGTAGTGAGGAAAGGTAGAACTCACCTGAGAGCAGATCATCTCTCAAGGCTCACATCAAGAGAAGCCCCACAAGGAGTGTCAGATGACTTACCTGATGCTTACTTGTTTAACTTGGAAGTTGTACCGCAGTGGGCTAAGCCATTAGTGCCAGCATTAACCTACGGGCCTAACCACTCAGTAATGGCCACACAGGATAGAGAGGTAGTAAAAGCCCAAAAGTATCACATCATGGCAGGAAGTATGTACAAGCACACGGATCAAGGGATCTTGGCTTGTTGTGTGGAAGAGGACGAGCACGCGAAGTGGTGGCAATTAGCACATGTAGGTGCATTAGAGCAACACTACTCAAAACAAAGAACCCTACAAACATTGAGGAGACTTGGAGTGTACTAGCCAACTATGGAAGCAGACGTCCATAGAATGTGCAAGGAATGCCCAATTTGTCGCACTAAGCCACCAGTGGAACATGCCACCCTTTATCGCGTGTCTCTAGTGCCAGATTGGAGCGAGCCACTAGTGGCGTTTCTGAGGACGAAAACATTCCCTCAAGATATGACCCTGACGAGACAAAGAAGCCTAGAACAAGAGGCCCTAGATTACTCACTCGTTGGTGATAATCTATACAAGGAAAAGATGGTTACCTGAGACTATGTGTTCATGAGAGTGAATATCTAAAGATCTTGGAAACTGCTCACCAGGGTGTAGCAGGAGGACACTTTGGTCTAGATAGGGTGATCAAAGCAATTCTATTTGCAGGATTTTGGTGGCCCACCCTTCACATGGATGCACATACCTATGTGAAGAGGTGTGAGATTTGTCAGCGAACCTAGTATCCCATACGCAAAGATGAGATGCCACTGAAACCTATGATGGGTGGACGTGCATTCTCTAAGTGGGGAATAGACTTTGTAGGTCCTATTAATCCCCCAGCCAAGGGTTCCCATGCTGAGTATATCATCGTTGCCACGGATTATCTAACCAAGTGGGTAGAAGTAAAAGCCACAACGAAGAACGATGCTCAAACAACAGCTAAGTTTTTATTTGAGAATGTGTTCACTCGATATGGGCTACCTATAGAGCTAGTTAGTGATAGAGGGACTCACTTCTTGAATGAAGTTATTGAAAATCTGCTCCAGGAATTCTTGGTAGTACATAAGAAGTCTGCCCCCTATCACCCACAAGCTAATGGCCAGGCTGAGAGTACAAATAAGATCTTATGCAATGTACTGACGAAATTAGTAAACAATAAACGTTCTGATTGGGACAAACAGCTACACCATGCTGTTTGGGCATACCGAGTGGCCTATAAAACGGTACTCCAAGCCACACCCTTTCAAATGGTGTTCGTTCAGAATGCGGTGCTACCCTTAGATTTTTTGATACCTACATTGAAGGTAGCACAAGATCATGACTGGACAGGCCATGAACTCTCCTCTCGAATTTTTGATCTTGAACGTCTAGGCGAGACACGATTGAGAGCGGTAGTAGGAATCTATGCAGCGAAGAAGAGGCAAAAGGCATATTTTGATACCCATGTGAAGGATAAAGGCCTGAAAGCAGGAGACCTAGTCCTAGTCTACACATTGAAACAACACGCAAGGAAGCTAGAAAAGAGGGGCTACGGACCTATGATCATAAATAGGATCTCCACAAGTGGAGCTGTACAACTAGCCACGTTAGAGGGTGATGTTCTCCCAAACTATATTAGCGGATGCAGAGTCAAGTTGTATCAGGAACCCCTCACAGAGGAAATGCTAAGTCGACTCAATACTGCTAAGCAACGTAAAGAGGAGGAAAAACGAATTCGAGAAGAAGCACAGGCAGAGGCCTTAGAGCGCATCAGACGAATGAAGTTGAGGAGACAAGGGAGGGATCAGCCTATGATTGACACTCAAGAGTCTCCAGGCTATCACATGGCCATGTGCGAGGCTTCAGGTGAACGTACCCATAAGATAGTGGATCGGCGACCTTTTGTAACCCTAGAAATAGGACAAAGATACAACACAACAAGCGTGAGAGCTTTAATTGATTCAGGAGCAGCCACTAGTGCAGTTCGGCTCTCTTATTGCCAGCAGCTGCAATTGGAGGTAAAACCCCTAGAGGCATATCTGATAGGATTAGGATGTGTTGAAACCCCTTGCATGGGAGAGGTGGAACTTCCCCTCTACATACAAGAGGTCCTCATGCCAGCAAAAATGCTAGTATGTGAAGACGAGGATCTTACTGAACCTCTGGTCCTGGGCCAAGACTGGATCTACGATCACGCAGTCAACCTCAACCTAAGAAGTGGACTTCTTCAGGCTTGGGTAGGCCAAAGTCGTCTTACGATTGAATTAGAAAATCAAGCACTCAAACCCTTAGAACAGGCACCAACTCCTAGTCCCTCCAGGAATCCACATGAAGATAACAATGTTGTTCTTGTCCAAACTTCTATGGTGCAGAGGTTTGTCAATCTTACCAAAGGTACAGGAGTCAATGAGGAGTTCGCAGTTGGGTCAAAGGAGATTCTAAACATGAAGACCAAACACTATACAACACGAAGGAGGCCATTGATCAAGAAGCAGGAGCGCCAACTAGTGCAACACGAAATACCTCGTGACACAAAGCAGATCTGGATATGCAAGGATGGGAAACCCATAGCTCTAGTAGCAGACTCTCGAGGAGGCGACAAAAAAGCCACACCATCAAGGACACAAGTAAAGGAGTACCCTAGGCGACCTCCTAGGCACACCACGTCTATTTGGGTTCCCAAGCGGTCAATAAAGGCTAGCCCCAATGCTGGAATCATATGGGTGCCCAAGGCCTGTTTATGTGCCCAAATAGCTCCAGCTCTAGTCACTAACATAATTCATCATCTAGAAGTCCTCTCGAAAAACAACGCAGGAACTCTACCTAAAGACCACCCTAACCCACACTCAACCAAATCGAGAAATGTCTGGAAATGGGTGCCCAAAAGGCCCCAACTCCATCACACTCTAGTTCATAAATCTCTACCTGTCTTTAGCTCTAAGAGCTACGAACCCTCTAGCAAAGTTTGGAGACTTAAACCATGTATCAAACCCCTGACCCAATTTTTGTAAATCCATCCACTCTGACATAGGTGCATTCTGAGTCCATTGCATAACCAAAGTAGGCATCTAGGATGATACTGACCTCTAATCACCACTCACATCTATCACAAGCACTTCACCTCTGACCACTAACCTTCGGGATTGTCATGTTAGTATTGTGAAGGGAACACCATTACATCCTGTTTCCTATGCAACACTAATGTGCCTTTCTTCTTCTAGCAGATAAGCACCCGATTCCCATGGCAGCAGCAGCAGGCACGAGTTCTCAGGCAGGCACCAGCACTCAAATCAATTGGGATACCATGCCTGTGGAGGTTCCACTGACAGCTAGGCCGGAGGAGCTTTTGAATGTAAGAAGAATTCCCATTCCGGATCCACCAAGTGGCCTAACAGAAAGAGTAAAGGGGCATTCTCATTGGTTCAATGAGATGCCAGGAGATTTGGGAGACGCAGATCATATCTGGGAATCCAAGATGGAATGTGGAGGAGTGTGGTGGACCTTTCAGTTCTTCTCACGAGAATTTGAAGCATTGCAAAATGCAGCTCCTCTTCAGGATATTTGGCAGAAAGCGGGATTGCAAGATTACTTTAGTGCAGCTTTGCCTAGACCGGATTTTCTTAGGTGCTACTACCTGATTGCCACATTGAAGCCGACAGGAGATAAAGATCATTCAGGCACATTCTGGGTACCCTCCCTATCGAACCAAGAGGAAATGAAGAAATTTGAGTTAAATAGTACTGTAATCAGGGAAGCCCTTCAGATGTATGGCACCCATGTGCCTTCCGATCGCGATCCCTTGATACCAGAGTCAATGAAGAGCAACAAAATCAAGAAGTTGAAGGACATGTGTGCCCTCACCCCTAACATCGCCATACCCCTACGAATGTGCCTTCAACACTTTGCATTTCCAGCTCAAGACCGCTTTACCCAACCTCACAAGAAAATATGGTATGGATTATATTTAGCAGAGACTGGAAGCTTGCCAATTAAGATGCCTGTATGGATTCTGGATCAATTGTATGAAGCAGGCAAGCGGGGTGTGAGGAAGCATATGTTACATGGCTGCTGTGCGATTACCAGAATTATTTATAGATGTCTTGCATATGACGTGCCAATAGCCAGGGCCCTTAAATATTCACAACTGGAGTTTTTCAAGGGGCAGAAGTCAGGGAATCAACCTGCGAAACGAATGCGTGGATCACTTTCCCAGGTCATGATCCCTCACGAGGCCACAGCCGAAGCTCCCCCTAGAGAAGAAGCCCATGTAGCACCTTTCACGGTACATCTCCAAGGAACTCAATCAGGGGGCGTGGTACAGCCCACTCCATCCGCCCCTCCACTACCGACCAATGCCGAGTTTGCATCTATGGCCACCTTAATTGAGGATCCCAATTTTGATTTTGAAAGATTCCTGCAGACGGCGCACTTATCTGATAGTGAAGATTTTCCTGACAATGCCGATCCGGGACCATCATTCCGAAGAGAGCAGCCACAGGGCGACGCAAGCAGGGTACATTGGGGAGATGAGGCACAACATCCTCATGATCCAAGCACACAAAATCAGGAAGAAAAACGGGGAAAGGAACCAGAGGAGAGTGAAGAGGAGGCCCATGCCTACACGGCACAACTCAAATGGCTATACAAGACAATCAAGCAGGTACAGAGAAGACGTAAGATGACAGAAGAGGCGAATAGAGCTCTAGTGAACCAAATGCTTCAAGCCGAGAATGTAGACTCACATTTTGTTGAATCATTGAATCTATTGGCGGACACATGTGGGATCGGGGAAGCATTGAGGACAATGGTCTATCGGGAGAACCCTACCTATGATCAACAAAGGATTGATACACGGCCACAGCGAGGAAAAATGATTCAAATGGAAGTCTCTACTGCCTTGCCTACCACAATTTCAGAGGATGTTCACATGACTAGCCCAAGTCCCACTGGCGAACAAGATGTAAATACACAGCTACCATCTCCACCGTCACCTTCCATTCAACCCTCAGAACCCTTCTCCACTAGTCCTTCTGAACAACCGATATCCACCCAACATGAAACCATTGTACACACCTCCGTTTTTACATCCTTCCCTTTACCCACATCCATCACTTCCGCCCAAATTTTTGAACCTCACACCGGTCATCCTGCCACCGATCAAACCATAATAGGTCACCCTTCCTATCTCCCCGCCCTTGGACAACCACTTGCCACTAGCCAGACCTTATCCCATCCTTTTCCATTCACCCACACATTTCCCCTCTCCCAAACCCTATCCACCACTTCCCTTGTAACTGCCTCAGGCTCAACCCAAGTCACACACCCGTCATTCTGGACAAACCTTGTAAATATACTCCAACAGGTTGAGAACTATAATAAAAATTCCCTTTCCCAACCCCACTCCCCCACATTCACTGCCACCACTAACACACCACCTACCGTTCCCGTGTTCACAATTCACACTTCACACACTATCACATCAGATCCCATGGATATTTCACCATCCACAGGACCACCCACCACCACGTCTGTTCCACTATCATCACATCTCACTTCACTCATAGGCACGTCATCCACTGTTCCCTTTCCCATTTCCCGACCCGTTGCATGTTCCACCTCTACCCATGCACCCACATCATTTAGTAATGCACTAGATACCATGGTTGAAGCGGCCACTCAGCTGAAGCAAGAATATAAGTTATTGGAGGAAAATAACTTAGAGCTGTGCAATCTCTCGGCTCAACTCCCTTGGAACTAGGTAATACAGCACTACAACACCAGGTGACTGACCTCCAACAATCAAAGACAGAACTTGAAGCTAAGTATGCAGAGACAGGCAAAGCTATGGAGGAACAACTCAGAGAACAAATGGGCCGCAATGCGAGACTTCAACGCAACATGGCCCTACTACGTCGTCATCTAGCAGCGGCTCAAGAAGAGAACCGAAGGCTACAACAACAAAACCAGGAGAACCTAGAAGCGGCCATGGAAAACACCCCGGGACCACCTATAGACCCTGTAAAATTCCAAGCTGTCCCCTCAGAGCATATTCAACAGATTTTAGAAGGTTATGCAACCCTCTTGGAAGCCCATGATCAGTTGGCAGACCAGATAAAGGAATTACAAGGATCCAAAGTACCGACAACACACCCACCCACACCTAAAGAGACGGTCGATGCCGCTACTTCGCCAGAACCTGAACCTTCAACAAACAGTGAGGTACTTGAGCTACGGCAACAGATTGCAGAGTTGAAAATCAAGTTGTTACAATATGAACGACCTCCTTCCCCACCTGAGCAACCCATAGAAGAAGAAGCAGTTATTATTCCAGTGGAGGAAGTATTTGAAGAGAACTATGAGCCTCAACCACTTCCAGGAGGACGAATCACGGAGGAAGGGCAAGATACCTATGAGGAACCCCCATCAGCCTGGATGAAACAAGTAGAAGAAATGGGGAAAACTCATCAGGAATGTGTCTCCGCTCAGATGCTAGCAATGAAGGCCATTGAGGAAACCATACTTCAATCTGAGTATTTCAGGCACCTTGCTCCTAGACGACTCATCACGAGCTCAGAATTACAATATAAACCATATTTTGTATTGTTGGCCGACTACAACGCAGAGATCAAAAGAGTCACCAACAAGTGCCCTACTTTCGCCACCCAGTTCGAACCAGAAGATATACCAAAGGCAGCCAGAAAAGGGGCGATATTCCAACCTACTTGGAGGCAAAGATTACTTGAAACATACCCGGAAATGCTTAGAACATGGGATCACGCTCCCATGCATTTGAAGTATAACCCTTGTTATGGGCCAGTACAAAGAAGAAGATCATGGAAAGCCTTCGCCATCAAGGTTCAGAACAATGTAAACTGTAGAGAATGGCTCAATTACCCCGCCATTGCACCCCCAACCGGCACCCCCACAGTATCATACATGATAGCAACCATCAGACATTGGATGCCACGCCTCCACCCCATGCCAAATGTAGCTGCCCAGATGATACTCAAGATATTCGATATGATTCAGGTTGTGCTCAAAACTTTCCGCAATGTATGTCATATTCAACCTCCGATTCCCAGGTTTGTTAATGGTAATTATGACCTGCTATATGATATGAGCACCACCCCGAGCATACGCGTTGCTTATGCATGGCACGCACGCATCAGATATCTCCCTGCCTGCTACAAGCAAACTTTCGATGATATGTTCACCACAGGGTTCTGGGAAGCACACTCAAAGGTGTTCGCGCCAAGGCCCACCCATTTGTTACACCTCTTTGCATGCGAACAAACGATGCACTCAGAACTCTACACAATGCCACAGCCGGACATACCAGGCGCAGTCAATTGGGATACCCTTCAGAGAGACCTGATCCGAGGTCTGTGATTCAAAGAACATGATGTGGAAGCTGACATTCTCCAGGACTATATTGACCAAACCGCAAATCAAAGGTCTGTCAAAGGCGACAGACGCTAGGGGGGGGAGAGTGTTGGCAGTATACGGGAAGAAGCAAATACGGGCATACATGCAGATCTAGCACTAAGGCAACCCTTTATTTTTTTCCAAACCCCTACACCATTTAAAAGTGATTCTTATCACTAAAAACCCTTGTAAATATCATTTCACCTTTCTGTAGCTCCATTTTGTACAAGCCGAGGAGTCCTCGAGCTTGGGGAGCCTTAGAAGTAGTTGCCTGCCAATTTTCATATTTTTTAGATCTCGTTTGAGCCCTCAAATAAGCCCTGGAACCTAATTTTTTACTAGGCCGGACACTAGGTCTAGACAGGGCCAAAGCTAGTCAAAAACTATAAATAGAGCTAGAGAGCTCATTTTTTAGAGAGCTTCTTGTAGTCTTGAGCTTGTATGAGAACTTTGTTGCAATAGAAGTGATTCCATTGTCTTACTCTCTTTGTTCTTGCCGTGTGTGCGCGCGTGTGTGTATGTGTGTGCATGTTAGTGTGCTTCGCACTCACACATTTGTGCCTTCACTTGCTCGAGGTCTTCATACCATCCTCATGTCTTCCCGGATTGACATTAAAGGAGGTGCTACTCATCACTGAGCTACACTACATATTGTATATCTGACCTTGTGTTGAATGCATATAAAAGACATCCCACAACTTCTTGATAAAGAGAAGTGTCAAATGCATCATTGAAATCCTAAATTGGGAACTTAAATCTTATCTCCATTGGTGTGGAAACTAGCTTGCAATCCACAAAGTCAAAACCTTGAAGTAGATTTTCAACATACTTCTCTTGATGCATAACAATTGCCCCCTCAAAGGATACAAATTGGATGCCAAGATTGTAGCTCAAATGAACAAGATAAGTGACATCAAAAGTATGATCCAAATAAACCATAAGCATGTCAAGTTTTTCATGGCATGACCCAATCAAGAGTATGTCATCAACATAAAGAAGCACTGTAAGATTAGTCCCCCTCTTTGCGTACATAGAGTGTGCTTTAAATTGGACTACATGTGAAGCCAAGAGCAATCAAGTGCTTATGCATTTTGTCATACCATGCATGTGGAGGTTGCTTGAGACCATACAAAGCTTCATGCAAGCAACAAACCATATGCTCTTTCCCTTTCATGGAAAATCCAGGAGGTTGCTTCATATCAACCTCTTCTTGAAAATCATCATTCAAGAAAGCTATTTTTATGTCCAATTGATGTACTTTCCAATCTCGTTGGGTAGCAAATGCAACCACGATACAAATTGTCACATGCATCTTCAAAAGTAAGTGGCTCTTCGTTACATGTTGTTGCAATAATAAAACAATCTAAAAAATTACCTGATGCATGGCGAGAGCTTCATCCTGTCCTACCAAGTAAAGGTGCACTCAATTTGCTATCCTGAAAAGTTTTTTTCAGCCACTTTGGCATAGTTTGTGAACTCTTGATAGACATGCACTCGTTATGTAATAGATAATCAACATGTATATCATGTGTGGCTGAATTTCATGCTCATTCTCAACCATATTGTGATGCAAACATTTAGTCATGTGTGGCTAGAAATTTCTAGTAATTCCAACCATGTTTGGCTGCAAATTCTTTGCATTTTCAGCTCTATTTTGCTAGAATTTTTTAGCCCTTTGAAGCTCACTTGGCTACTCTATATGGCCATAGTCAAGAAAACCACTTTGGAACAAAGCCATGAGTGTATCAAACACATCATGTGAGTTAACTGTTGGCTATTTTTTGCATTCAACTAGAGGGAAAACTGAATTTTCCACATATAGACTCACAATAATTGTGTCCATAATGGATGGTACAAATGATATCCCTTACTTTCAGCACTATAACCAAAAAATTTACATTTCTTTGCCTTGTCCTCAAGTTTACAATGTTGTTGTGATGCATAAGAGCCAATGCCAAAGAATCAAACATGCATATATGACTAACCATAGGTTTATGTCCATTCCAAGCCTCATAAGGTGTGATGACTCTCAATGCTTTTGTAGGGTAGTGATTCAACACATAGTTTGCACACATGACTTCCATCCAAAACTTACGTGGAAGCTTCTTTCTTTTGACAATACATTGTGACATTTCAAGGAGTGTTCTATTTGTACAATGTGCAACACCATTTTTCCAAGCTATATGCAACATTGTACATTGGTGTGAAATTCCTCTTTCATGAAGAAAAGTGTTAAAATCATGTGACATGTAGAAACCATCATGATCTATGCATAGATTCAAAAGCTTGTTTCTAGAAAATTTTTTAACCATAGCTAAAAATGCTATAAAGCAAGAAAATACATCATTCTTTGCTTTCATAGGATACAAACATGTATGGCAAGTAGCTTCATTGATGAAGGTAACAAAATATACATTTTCCCCAAAATATGGAGTCTTGATGAGACCACATACATCACTATGCATAAGCTTCTAATAATGTGTATGGCTATCTTTTGGAAAAGAAGCACAATGCATTTTTCCAAGAATGCAACCTTCATATGCATGCTTTTCAATGGACTCAAGTGTTTGAAAACCAATAAACATGTCCTTCTTTTGTAAATAAAGAAAACTATTGAAGCTCACGTGACTAGAATGAGCATGCTAAAGCTCCAATTGAGTCATGGAAGAAGTATGAGCAACTAAGGCATTTGAGGTAGCCCTCTTTTATTTATCTAAACGATGCAATCCATTGCATAATGCATCGGACATCACAATAATATCACCATTGCTGAAATCATACAACATACACTTATCACCAAGAAAGTGTGCATGAAGTCCATCTCTGGAATCAAAGGAACTAAACTTAAGTTTTTCATGATAGCCGGTACATACAATGCATTTTTCAAGAGAATCACACCTCCATTTGTAGTTGTAAGCTCAATTTCTCTATAGTGATAGGATAAGATTTTTTTACACACCTATTGATATATTTCAGCAGTGATGTGTGTGAACACACTAGGACTACCAGGGCACTTTTTTCCCTCTTTAGGAGGTTTTTCCCCCTACATTCTCTATTGTGTGTTGTACTCCAAGAAGATTCTTCTTCCTTGTACTATTCTTGTGCTTCTACAGACCTCAAAGTCCAACACTTGGTATCAAAGAAGCTCGTCGCTTCATCTAGGGCATGGTCGACACCCCTCCAACCATAGTCTCAGAATCACATGAAAATTGGTGAGCATAGTCAGGGCTCATTTCACACAAAAATTTTGAGCTCATTTGGGCCTCAAATGCACTATCACCGTGCCTATGCAGAAAATTCCATCCTTTTGTGCCAAACATATATACAAGTTTCAGTTCGCTAGCATAAGAACCTCAAAGTGTCTTATAGGTTTAGCAAAACTAGATAGGGTAGTTCTGTTCAACTTTTTGAAATACAATCATTTTCCTACATCAGTGTATTTTAGTTAGCGGCCATGGCTAAAGCTAGTGATGTATTCCGTATTTTGGATATTTAGGATAAGTTGAATGGTACCAATTACCCATTATGGGCACATATGATGCATCATGTATTGGTTGCAAAAGGATTATGGAATATTGTGTAGGGTGTTGAAAAATGTCCTACTACAACTACAAATGCCTTAACATTTGAGGAGCTTGATCCCTTCAAGTCTTCAATATGATGCCACTGATGTCTCTAAACCTCCAAATTGGCTCTGAATATCTTTATGTTGGACCCACTTGTGACTTAGTGTATACTATTCAAGCATGGACGTTTTGTTATTTTATAGGAAGATCAATCTAGGCAAAATAGGTCCATTATGCATGTTGTAGATCAGGCTTTCTTGGCTAGTCAGAAGGGCAAAGGTAAATCAAACTCATCTACTAGTAAGCAAAAATCTTCAAATTTTGCACAATCAAAGAAGGATGACAAAGACTCGAAGAAAATGGAAAAGTAGAAATTGTTTTGCAAATACTATAAAGGAAATGATCATGTCATAAAGAGTTGTCAAAAACTGGCTACAAAATAGGCGAAGAAAAAAGAGGTAGGAATGGTTGTTGCAGAGGCCTCTACACCCAAATTAGAGTCTGCAAAACTTGTGCAGTTTGAAGAATGGGCATTTACTATTGTTTGTTGTTATGACCCATCTTCTCATGAATAGTGTATGTCTACACTAGACTTAGATGTTTGATACTTTGATAGTGGGGAAACCAAACATATTACCTCGCACTGCACTTTCTTCACTTCACTTAAGCTATGCCTAAATGGTTGGTACAAACTTTGCGAGATAGCAAATTAGATGCACCTCTCCCATATCATACTCATTCAGGCTCTCATAGTGCTTTTTTTGCATGAGATTGCTATGCTATGGCTGCCTCTAGTGTTTGTGATGAGGATGAGCCTTCAAAAAATTGGATGGAGACTATGCAATCAGAATATGATGCTATTATGAAGAATGGTATGTGGTCTTTATGTGACTTGCCTCCTAGCAAGGAGGTCATTTGCACTAAGTGGGTATACAAGCTGAAGAGTAAGCATGATGGAACAATTGATAGGTATAAGGCTAGTCTTGTTGCAAAAGGTTATGCTCAAGAAATAGGCATTGATTTTGATGCGACCTTTCCTCCTACATGTCGAATGACTACTGTGTTGGTGTTAGACATCTACGGAAGCATGTAAACAACACAAGGAGGAAGAAGGAGTTTGGAGCACAACACACGATACTGAATGTATTACCACTAGAATGTACAAAGATAAGTAGCCCATTAGGGAAATAAGCGTATATACAAGCCGGGGGGAAAAACATCCTAAAGAGGGAAAAAAGTGCCCCGGTGGTCCTATCATGGTCACACACGTCACGACCTAAATATATCAACAAATCCCCCCTTGGAGTGATGCGGTGAACAAGGAGCTTCCACTCATGTATAAGGAAGTGCAAGCTATGTGGAATCAATCCACAAAAGGAAGTAAGCCCAAAGCTTTGCGAAAAGCGTCAAACTTCTCCCTAGGCAAAGCCTTTGTAAAAAGGTCTGCTATGTTCTCCTACATGGGCACACATGTTCGAAGCTTTGCGAAAAGCTTCAAACTTCTCCCTAGGCAAAGCCTTTGTAAAAAGGTATGCAATGTTCTCCTCCATGGGCACATATGCCAAGCTGATCTCCCTAGCAAAGAACCTCTCCCTGACATAATGATAATGCACCTCAATGTGCTTAGTGCGAGCATGGAACACAGGGTTCCTCACAACTGCCAATGCACTCTGACTCTCAGTGAAGATGGTGGTGGCAAAAGAATGACCAACACCCAAATTAGCCATAAGCCATCTGAGCCACAGACACTCAACAATCGCTGTGAAATCTGCTCTACACTAAGCCTCACAACTAGAAGTGGCTACAGTAGGCTTCTTCTTGCTCAACCAAGATATACATGAGCTACAAAGCATGAAGCAAAAGCCACTACTAGACACAGGAGTGTATTAGCAACCATCCCAATCACTATTAGAAAAAGCATGCAAATCTGGCAATAGTGATCCCCCTTGGGATAAAACAATCCAAGTAGTCAAGTACCACTCAAGTAGTGAAAGATGCGCTTAACCACCTGCCAATGCTTGACACTTGGGCAATGCATAAACCTGCTCATCTGTGAGACAACAAACTGAGTATATGGCCAAGCAATGCATAAGTAAATCAAGCATCCAACAGCCTACTGATAGAGAACAACATCAAATGCATCTCCAACATAATGAAGACTCAATCATAAACCTGTCTCCATAGGAGTGGCAATAGGCTTACAATCTTCAAGGCCAAAATGCTACAATTATTTTGTTTGACACAAAGCCATTCCACCATCAACTTGCATAAACTGAACGCCCAAATAGTGATGCAAATGCCCCAAATCAGACATCTCAAATGAGGCATGCAAATCAGCCTTAAAATCAGTAATATGCATGTCATGAGGACCAGTGAGCAGCATGTTATCAACATATACCACAATGATTAGAAGCACATCATTAGCATGCTTAACATATAAGGTGCTTTCAGTTGTACTGTTCTCAAAACCATGTGCAATCAGATAGGCATGTATCTTTTCATACCAAGCACATGGTGTTTGCTTTAAACCACATAATGCCTTCTTTAACCTACATGCCTGGTTTTCAAGCCCTTTTTGCACAAAACCACGGGGCTGAAAAACATACACTTCATCATGCAAGTCACCATTCATAAATTTTTTTTTGGCATTTGGATTGCTTTCATCATCAAACGAAGAGTAGAAGAAAAACTCTAATATGAGTCAAGAAGATCGGTCAGAACGGTCTAGATAAGTAAGCTATCTGGTATAACTTCATCAGCGAAATCAGTTGTTCTTTCAAATCCTTGATCTTTGTGAGAAAATTGTCCATAGAATCACCTTCATTGTGCTCACTCTCCAATTGTTTTTAGAGGTAAGAAACACGAGCCTCATTCCTAGCCTGGTACAATGTGGTAAGTGTATCCCAAGCATCCTTAGTTGTTCTACAAGAGCAAATGTGAGGAATAATGGCATGTTTGATAGACAAAGCTATCAATGCATGTGCCTGAGCATCTCTACCATCCCAAAGAATTTGTTCTATAGTAGGTGCAACAAAAACAGCAGCACGAACATGAATCTACAGAATATCATCATCTTCGACACCATCTCCATTAGCTCCAGCACCTATATTTGCAGTACCTATATTCACAGGTGTAACAAGACTTCTTTCAACACCTTGCACAATATTCCATATTGCTTTTGCGACCAATACATGATGCATCATATAAGCCCATAATGGGTAATTAGTACCATCCAACTATGAAGAGAAATGGTGGATGCAACCTAAAGATGAATTGGTGCTGCTACAACTAGCTCCACACCAGCCAACTGAGACTTTAGATTTGGTTAGTAGACCCTTTGAGCTTCCTAAATCCGTAGAAAAATCACCCAAGTGCTCTGGAACAAGTATCTCAAAAGCTTGAGTCAAGACAGACTAGTTGCAAAATGACTAGCTCCCAAAACTTGTTATTTTTGTACATACACATACTGGAAAAAATGAATAGTGATCTCAACCTGGTAGGAATTAGAACAATTAATTTTGGACATAGAAAACAAACTTAGTAAGCTTCCCAATCTAAGTTAAAACACTTCAATTCATGAACTAAGCACTGAGAAAAGATTTTAGCAAAATCTGGAACACTCTTGCCATTTTCGAGCTCTGTAGAGATAGACTAGTGAGTAGTAAAATGCAGATTTCCCACAAACGGTAAATGCAATACACATGAAATTTTTTGAGAATAAACTAAACTTAGATATCTATCCAATGCACTTTAAAACTCTGAAAAAAGTTACGTATAGCCCGAGGTATGAGCTTCTGAATTTTAATATTTTAAGTGAGTATAGCAGAGAACAAAACAGAGAAGGAGTAAAAGATGGATGTATAGATTCACATATGATTACAATCTCATTGGCAATGAATACTTGCACAAGGGAAGTAGAATGGTAGAGCTATGTAGTAAGCTCTTCAATATCTACAAATGAGCATGAAATGGGCACGAATTAAGCACTCCTTTGGCGACTTCATTCTCGTTCCTTTTATAGATACTTTTGGAGGTAGTTTTGAATCTGAATTCAAATGACTTCACCTAACAGTGATGCTAGGAATTAGGAAATATTCCCTCAGCTAATGGATTCATGGTTTTGGGTAGTTAGAGCCACAAATTTTCTTTTTACATCATGGATGACTTAAGCCATTCTTTCTTTTACAATTACAAGAGATAAAATGTACTCTTTTACAAGAGGTGTTTATATGTCTACACATATGACTACAAACGAACATCATATCAAGCATATCAAGCATGTAGGCTTGGGTAAAATGCACCAACAGCTCCCCCTCAATCCTAACATGCTTGGCCTCCAAATAAGTCTTCAATTGTCCTTGATTTCTTGCAAGCCAATCATTAACTTGAATCTACTCAATTTTGTAACATCAAGAGCTTTAGTCAACATGTCTCCACATTGCATATATGTAGACACATAGGATAGTTGAATATCCTTACTCATTAGCTTCTACCTTACATAATGGTAGTGGACTTCAATATGCTTGGTTCTAGCATGGTATACCAGATTAGCTGCAAGATGTAGTGAGCTTGTATTGTCGCCAAAAATGTGAGGTGTTGAGGAATGAAGTCCAAGAGCTGTATAAAAAGATTTTAACCACATGATTTCTTGAGTTGCATTAGCCAAACCTCTATATTCGGCTTCAGTAGAAGATAATTCCACTGTTGGTTACTTCTTGGATGACCAAAAAATGATTTTTCAACCTGCAAATGATACATACCCGGATGTGATTCTTCTATCATCTCTAGATCCAGCCCAATCTGCATCTGAGTAGACCTTTAGCTCAATATTTGAAGTAAATGGATAAAACAAACCTTCATTCATGGTCCCCTTTAAGTACTTGAGGGCTCTCTTGGTTGCTTCCATATGTGGTCTTCTCAGCTTATGCATAAACTGACTCAATATGCTAACACTATAGCATATATCCACCCTTGTGAGTGTTGCATAGTTCAAACTTCCAACCAAGCTTTGATAGCTTGTGATGTCTTCAATTGGCTCTCCTTCATAAGCAGTAAGCTTATGATTTTGCTCCATAGGTGTACCTGCACACTTGGTGTTTTCCATCTTGAACTTGGTGAGCATGTCATGCACATACTTCCTTTGTGTGACGTATATACCTGAATGTGTAGATTAACTCCAATCCAAGAAAATAAGTGAGTGATCCAAGGTCACTTATTTTGAACTCCTCCTTCATTTGACTCTTTACCTGTTTGATTCCTTCAAGATCATTCCCTGTGATAATGATATCATCAACATACACACATAGATAGATCACTTCAGATCCATTCCTCTTTATGAACAAAGAGGTGTCCGCCTTGCTAGCTTTGAATCCTTGGTCCTGTAAATAAGTCACCAATCTAAAATTCCAAGCTCTTGGAGCTTGCTTCAATCCATACAAGGATTTCTTTAATTTGCATACAGAGTTAGCATGATGTGCATCCTCATATCTAGGAGGTTGTGCCATATACACTTCCATACATAGTTAGGATGATGTGCATCTTCATATCCAAGAGGTTGTGCCATATACACTTCCTCAAAAATCCATCCATTTAAGAAAGCATTCTTTACATCAAGTTGATAGAGCTTCCAATTTCTAGATTCAGCAAGACTAATGAGAACCCTAATTGTAGGCATTTTTGCAACAGGAGAGAAAGTCTCCTCATAATCAACACCATGGGTTTGAGCAAACCCTTTAGCAACTAACCTTGGTTTATGTCTATTTATACTTCCATCTGGATTCCTCTTGGTTTTGTATATCCATCGAGATCCAATTACCTTCATAGATGGCTTGTTAGTTACAAGCTCCCAAGTGTCATTCTCCTTCAAGGCTTCCATTTCTTCATCCATTGCATCTCTCCAAGATTTCTTGCTTTGTGCTTCTTCAAATGTGGTAGGTTCTTCATTTGTTGAATCCTTTGCAATGTAGATTGAGTGCTTGGTGACCAAAAAAGTATCATAACCATACCTCTCTAGTTTCTTCTTCTCCCTTGAAGACCCTCTAAGTGGTTGATGTGAGCTCTCGGGTCCATATGTAGCATCTTGCATCTTTGCTTTACCTTTGCTCTTCCATAGTTTTAGTCTTTCCAAGTCTTCTAGGTCAATCTCCGAATCACTTTCTTCAAACTGCTTTGGCTTCTTTGGTTGAAGTGATGGAAAATCTTCATCCAAGTCATAAGGTAGCTTCACTTTCCTGTCATCATCAAACCATGATTTGTTCTCATAAAAATTACATCTCTACTCACATAAAATCCTTTATTAGTTGGATTGTACAATCTATATCCTTTTTGGTTTCGATCATAACCAATAAATATGCACTTCTCTACCTTGGGATCCAACTTACTTGAGAAGGAATGTGAGCATAGGCTAAGCATCCAAAGATTTTACAATGCTCTAGACTAGTTCTTCTTCCATTCCACACTTCATATGGAGTGGTTCCATCTAGTGACTTAGATGGAAGTTTATTTATGAGATATGTGGATTTAGACACAGCCTATGCCCATAGGTAGTTTTGCAATCCCTTTTCATTGAGCATGGACGTTGCAGCTTCAACAAATAGATATGTTTCTCCTCTCTGCTACACCATTGAGTTCGGGTGTATACCTTGTAGTGACTTCCCTTTTAATGCCTTTTTCATGCAAGTAGGCATCAAATTCAGAAGAGAAGTATTCTCCTCCACCATTTGATCTGAGTCTTTTCAAAGTCCTATCAGTTTGGTTTTCAACAAGAGCAACATACTTCTTAAAGCAATTACAAACTTCATCCTTGTGCTTCATGAAAAACAAAATGGTCCACCTGCTACAACCATCTATGAAAGAAACATAATATCTTGAGCCTAATATAGATGGCTCCTTACTTGGACCGCACACATCTGTGTGCACTAGATCCAAAAGATTTTGATACACATATCCCTTCTTATTGAAAGGTCGTCTATGAGCCTTGCCGAGTTGACAAGCTTCACACTTATAAATCATGTGTTGCCTTGTGATATTAGGAAAGCCAAGTACACTCTGGTCCCTGCAAATTTTTTTGAGTGTCCTCTCACCAATGTGAGCAAGCCTTTTGTGCCATATCTCCAACTCTGTTAGAGATTGAGATCCATAGCTAAATAAAGCTATGTTCTTTGTATCTTCCACTTCAAAAGTGAAAAGTCTTCCTATCTTTTCTCCTTTGGAAATCCCTCTAAAGCCTTGCCTTGGGTCTTCAACATATGCTCCAAATCGGTTGAATCTAACCTGCAATCCTTTTTCAACAATCTGCCCAACACTTATTAAATTTTTGGTAATTGTGGGACATACAAGACTTTTCTTAAGAGGTTCATATTCCCATCTGATGTCTTCACATTACCTATCATCTCCACTGAGTGCTTTGTATCATCTCCTATTTGCACTTCATGTTTGTTGTGAGGATCTTCAAAATCAAAAAGTAAAGCCACATTTTCTACTACATGATTTGAGCATCCCGAATCAATGTAAAAGATGTGATCATCATTCTTACCCTTCTTCACTGATAGATTCATAATCAATAATGAATCTTCTTGATTTTGGTCCTCTGCATAGGTATTGTAATCTCTTCTTCCTCTATGGCCACTTTGATAGTTATTGTTGTTGTAATTGTTGTTGTAGTAGTTGTTGTTGTAGCCTCCATTGTACCTTCCTCTATTTGATCCATAGCCACCTCTATTGAATCATCTTCCTCTTGAGTTCTTTGCGTTCCTGAAACATTCTTCAGTAGTATGATTATATAAGCCACATATATTGCAAGGTTGAGATGATTGGAATCTTCCCCTGCCTTGCTTTCCACCTTTGCCTCTTCCTCCACTTGGAAAGTTTTCTTGGAAAGAGCTAGCTTCATCTTCATTCTTCTTATTCTTTGACTTGTCCTTGATCTTCGCTTTATCAGAATATAAGGCAAAAGTTTGATTACCTCTTGTGGACTCATCACCTTTGCGAATCTTTGCTTCATGAGTGAAGAGTTGGCCCATGAGTGTGTTGAGGTCGGGTACATGCATATCCATGTACAAATCCATGGCTATTGTGAAAGACTCCCACTTATCTACTTTGATTCCATTTATGATTTGTCTAATGATTTGTTCCTCTTCAATTACCTCTCCAATGCTTCCAAGTTGATCTGAAATCTCCTTCATCTTTGTGACATAATCAGTCACAGTGTGTTTGGGGCTTTTCTTCATTGTTGCGAACTCCATCCACAATTGGTTCTTCCTTGCTCGAGTGTTAGAGGATAAGAAAGAAGCAAGTGCATTCCAAGTCTCTCTTGATTTCTTGCATACCTTGACATGAGGTAAAAGAAAATCAGAGATTGGGTTTAGAATATAGGACCTTGCATGTGCATCCTTTGAACACCAATTTGAAAGTCTTTCCTCTTCTTCATGTGTGGTTGCCCTTTGTTCCTCATGGTTGGCATAGCTTCATCTCCAGATGTGTATCCAAATAGATTCCTCCCTTGAAGATAAGCCTCCATCCTTAGAGACCATGCTGGGTAGTTTCTTCTATCCAATTTGTTAATTATTGATGGAAATCCATCTCCCATGTTGATTGACTATGCTTTGATACCGCTGTGAAGAGAGATGGTGGATGCAACCTGAAGATGAATTGATGCTGCTACAACCAGCTTCACACCAGCCAACTGAGACTTCAGAGTTTGTTAGTAGACCCTTTGAGCTTCCTAAATCCACAAAAAAATTGCCCAATTTTTTTCAAACAAGTATCTCAAAAGTTTGAGTCAAAACAGACTAGTTGCAAAATGACTAGCTCGCAAAACTTGCTATTTTTGTACATAGACCTACAAGAAAAAATGAACAATGCTCTCAACCTGGTAGGAATTAGAACGATTCCTTTTGGAAATGCAACTAGACTTGGCAAGCTTCCAAATCCAAGTTAAAAAACTTCAATTCATCAACTGAGCACTGAGAAAAGAGTTTAGAAAAGTCTGGAACACTCCCGCCATTTTTGGGCTCTACAAAGATAGACAAGTGAGCTATAAAATGCGGATTTCTCACACGTGATAAATCCAAAAGACATGAAATTTTGTCCACATAAACTAGACTTAGAGAGCTATCCAGTACATTTTAAAATTCTGAAAACGATTACGTATAGCCCAAGATATGAGCTTCTAAAGTTTACTATTTTCAGTGAGTATAGGAGAGAACAAAACATAGAAGGAGTAAAAGATCAATGTATAGATTCACATACGATTACAACCTCATTTGTAATGAATACTTGCACAATGGAATTATAATGATAGAGCTATGGAGTAAGCTCTTCAATCTCTACAAATGAGCATGAAATGGGCACGAATCAAGCACTCCTTTGGTGACTTCCTTCTTGCTCCTTTTATAGCTACTTTTGGAGGTAGTTTTGAATCTGAATTCAAATGACTTCACCTAAAAGTGATGCTAGAAATTAGGAAATATTCCCTTAGCTAATGGATTCGTGGTTTTGGGTAGTCCGAGCCACAAATTTTCTCTTTACATCATGGATGACTTAAGCCATTCTTTCTTTTATAATTACAAGAGATAAAATGTACTCTTTTACAAGAGGTGTTCATATGTCTACACATATGACTACAAATGAACATCATATCAAGCATATCAAGCATGTACGCTTGGGTAAAATGCACCAACACCAACTTATCCTCAACAACCAACATATGGAATACATCACTGCTTTTAGCCATGGCCGATGTCTAAAATACCTTGATGCTGAAAATTGATTGTATCATGAAAAGTTGAATACAACTGCCCAGATGAATTCTGCTAAACATGTAGCAGACTTCAAGACGCTTATATTGGTGAACCGAAATTGGTATATACTCTTGGCACAAAAAGACAAAATAGCCTGCACAAGCACTATGATAGTGCATTCGGAGGCCGAAAGGAGCTCATTTCTGCACCACAAAGCGAAGCTGTTTTGATCTCTGAAACAGCCTGAGTATGCTTACCAAATTTTGTGCAATTCTGATATTGCAATTGAAGAGGTGTAGACAATGCCCTAGATGAAGCGGCGACCTGCTTTGATACCAATTGTTGGAGTTATATGTCTGCAGAAGCACGCAAACAACACAAGGAAGAAGAAGCTTGGAGCACAACACGCGATATTGAATGTATTACCACTAGAATGTACAAAGATAAGTAGCCCATTAGGGCAATAAGCGTATATACAAGCAGAGGGAAAAAAACCTCCTAAAGAGGGGAAAAAAGTGCCTCGGCGGTCCTAGAGTGTTCATGCACATCACTACCTAAATATATTAACATATTATTCATAGCATATGTGCACTTGGAGCTCATCATGGTTGGAATGAACATCAATTGGATCTTAAAAATGCATTTCTGAACGGTGACTTGCATGAAGAAGTGTATGTTTTTTAGCCATGTGGTTTTGTACAAAAAGGGCATGAAAACAAAGCATGCAGGTTGAATAAGGCATTATATCGTTTGAAGCAAGCTCCACCTGGTTGGTATGAAAAGATACATGTCTACTTGATTGCACATGGTTTTGAGAACATTCCATCTAAGAGCACCTTATATGTTAAGCGTGCAAATGTTGTGGTTCTAATAATTGTTCTCTATGTTGATGACATGTTGCTCACTAGTCCTGTTGAGAAGCATATTGTTGATTTTAAGGCTGATTTGCATGCCTCATTTGAGATGTGACATTTGGAACATTTGCATCTATATTTGGGCATTCAATTTATGCAAGTTGATGGCAGAATAGCTTGGTGTAAACAAAAATATATTGACAGATTATTGCAACATTTTGGCCTTCAAGACTACAAAGCTATTGCCACTCCTATGGAAACATGTCTATACTTGAGTCTTCATGATGTTGGAGATGCATTTGATGTTGTTCTCTATCAAAAGGTTGTTGGATGTTTGATTTACTTATGCATTACTTTGCTAGATATTTGATTTGATGTCTCACAGATGAGCAGGTTCATGCATTGCCTAGGTGTCAAGCATTGATAGGTGGTTAAGCACATCTTATGCCCCTTGATTGGTATCTGGCTACTTGGATTGTTTTATCCCAAGGGGGGATCACTATCACGAGATTTACATGCTTTTTTGAGTATGACTAGGCTGGTTGCCATGACACTTGTGTGTCCACGAGTGGTTTTTGCTTCATGATTGCTAGCTCATGCATATGTTTGTTGAGCAAGAAGCAGCCTACTATGGTCACTTCTAGTTGTCAAGCTGAGTATAGGACAGCTTTCATAGTGATTGTTGAGTGTGTGGCTCAGACCTCTTATGGTTGATTTGGGTGTTTGTCAGTCTTTTGCCACCACCATCTTCACTGACAATCAGAGTGCATTGGTAGCTACGAGGAACCCTAAGTTGCATGCTCGCACTAAGCACATTGAGGTGCACTATCATTATGTCAGGGAGAGGTTCTCTGCCTGAGAGATTAGTTTTGCATATGTGCCCACACATGAGAACATTGCAGACCTTTTCACAAAGGCTCTACCTAGAGAGAAGTTTGAAGCTTTCCTCAAAGCTTAAGGCTTACTTCCTTTTGTGGATTGATTCCACATAGCTTATCACTTCCTTATACACGAGTGCCAACTCCGTGATGATCACCGCATCACTCCCAAGGGGATTTGTTGATATATTTTGGTAGTGATGTGTGTGAACACACTAGGATCGTGGGGGCACTTTTTTCCCTCTTTAGAATTTTTTCCCTCGGCTTGTATATACACCTATAACCCTAACCAATCACTTACCTTTGTGCATTCTCTTGGTAATACATTTTGTATTGTGTCTTGTCCTCCAAGCTTCTTCTTCTTCTTCCCTATGTTGTTCCCGTGCTTTCGTACACGTCAAAATCCAACAACACTACATGTCGTCCTTTAGGTGCATCTTTCAAAGATGCAAAAAACCTTTTTCATGAATTTATGTGCTTTGAAGCGCACTATCAAAGAACCAATCCGAATCAGCCTCACTCACAACCATACATTTAGAATGCAATGATGCATCATAATGAGATGTAGCAACACCTCCCCAAAAAGCTTGAGCCATGTTGGCTTCATCATTCTTTACATTTGAAGAATTTTTAGCAATAGACATGTGGGATTCTTGCTTCTTTTCATTGCACTTAGGAAGCTTTCTACACTCAGTATTACCAACCTTTTGATAATATTTGCAAATCAGCATCATTAGAGGAATGAGTGGAAGAGGAAGGTTGAGGCTTTGGTTTTGATGAACCCAAAGCTGAACCACGCTTGCTTTTTCATTTTTGTGAGATAGAAAGTAATTGTGTTCCCTCAATCAAACGATTCCTATTCACTCTAGATTGCTCTTCTTGCAAAAGAAGAGACACAACCTCCTCAAAGGCATACATATTTGCATTCCCTTTTGCAACCAAACAGAAGAACGCCTTCCTATAACGTTTTAAAATGAAGAACGCCTTCCTATAATGGTTTATGATGATGTGAAGAACGCCTTCCTACAACATTTTAGAATGAAGAAAAATGTTGGATAGATATTTGACTATTTACAAAATAACCAACAAAAAATGCATCAGACTGTGCACGAATATGCTACTTTGTTCCACACATACTTACGACAACTGCCTCAAGCCCACACAAATCTCCCGGATGATGTAATTACTCAGTGGTTTATCAATGGACTAAATCCTCAATTAAAACACATTATGATTGTTCATTGTGTTGCAGCACCTGTATTTGTAGTACCTATATTCGCAGGTGTAACAGGACGTCTTTCAACACCCTACACAATATTCCATAGTCCTTTTGCGACCAATACATGACGCGTCATATAAGCCCATAATGGGTAGTTGGTACCATCCAACTTATCCTCAACAGCCAACATATGGAATACATCACCGCTTTCAGCCATGGCTGGTGACTAAAATACCTTGATGCAGAAAATTGATTGTATCTCAAAAAGTTGGACAAAAGTTCCCAAACAAATTTTGTTAAACCTGTAGTAGACTTTGAGATGCTTATATTGGCGAACCAAAACTGGTATATACCTTTGGGACAAAAAGACGAAATCGCCTGCACAAGCACTACAATAGTGCATTCAGAGGCCAAAACGAGCCCAAATCGCGATTTTGGCACTACAAAGCGATGCGGTTTTCATCTCTAATATGCCCTGAGTATGCTTACCAGATTTTGTGCGATTCTGAGACTGCAACCAAAGAGGTGTAGACAACACCCTAGATGAAGCGGTGACCTGCTCTGATACCAATTGTTGGAGTTAGACATATGCGGAAGCATGCGAACAGCACAAGGAAGAAGAAGAATCTTGGAGCACAACACACAATACTGAATGTATTACCACTAGAATGTACAAAGATAAGTAGCCCGTTAGGGCAATAAGCGTATATATAAGCTGGGGGAAAACACCTTCTAAATAGGGAAAAAATTTTCTCGGTAGTCCTAGAGTGTTCATACACATCACTACCTAAATATATCAACACTTCTTGCAGTGGAAACACTCTCCCTTGAACTTCTTTTTGTCTCCATCTTTTGAAGAGTCTGCTTTGCCTCCTTTGGCATTTTCTCTGAATGCAACATCTCCTTTACTGCCACCACTCCTTGCCTTGAGTTGCAGATCCTCCTCCATGAGTAAGGCACTAAATTCTTTAAAAATTAGTGGTTGAGGTCTGATTTGAGGATTAAGAGTAGTTACCAATCCATCAAACTTTGGTGGAAAGATGTAAAGACAATGCCAAGCTAGCTCCTCACTTGATTTTTGTACACTTGCTCCTTCCATTTGATCTCCTAGATTCTTTATGCAAGTGATAAACACCTCTGTTGTCTCCCCATCAGCAAACCTTTCTGCTGCTAGTTAATTCTTCAAGTTCTTAATCCATGTCTGATTATGAGTTTCAAATTGATTTCTAAATATGTTCAATGCTTCACACACCTTGGCAGTATGTTGAATGAGATTCAGAACACTATCAGTAGTACTTGTAACTAAAGCACAAAGTGGATCTGTGTCTCTAGGTTTCCAAGCACATAGAAGATCAGCATCAGTAGGAATCATTCAACTAGGATTATTTGGATCACATATTTTCTTGGGTATCGTGATTAGTCCCAAGAACAATCTCTAGAATCTCATATGAATCAAGGATAGAAGTGATTTTAAACTTCCATACGGTGTAGTTCGTACCATCAAGTTTACCTTCCATGAAGCCTGGTGGTCATATCTGCAATGTTGGGATGACCAGCATCATTGCTGCTCATTTCTATGCTCCACCTACTCATGTTCACAAACCACCTTGATTCCCAATTGTAGATGATGACGTACCACTTGACATCTTCTCTCTTTTGTCATTGAAACCTTTGCAACCTCTATGTTTTTGCTTTTGAACCACTTAGAGCCTCCTAAGATCTGATACCATGTAAGAAAATGATAACACGGTGCAATAGACAAATAGAAAAAGTTGAGAAAAAAATTCACACAAAGATAGACACAAATTGAGAGATAGAGAACTCAAATTCTCACATTGCCAAGAGTAATGTAGTTCCAACTAGGGTGTTGTCCACCCATACACTCCCAATGTGGAGCTTAGATGGTGATCTAGATAGTCTCTAGATGAAGGGCTTACTAGTGTGAAATGCTCTATAAAGCTCAACCTAGGCCATGCTTATATAGCTTTTACAAGGGGAATCAGTAAAGATAAATGTAGTCTAGAGATACAAGATAGTCAGCAAAATATATAATCCAAAAATATATCCACGACCATAAGTCCTACCATCTCGACCCTACAAATTGGGGAGATAGGCCCCCCAGACCCCGCAGAAGGGGACAAGCCCCCCTATGTACTCCCCCCATTAAGCTTCTATGGGAAATTGTGCAGCACCACAAGGCCTTTGTTTTCACCTTGAATGTCAACCCAATGGCTCGGAAGTTTATGCCCTACCTAACCTAATGGCTAGGCTCATAAAGATCATATATTACCATCAAAGGTCACAAATAGACCTCTTCTAACTTGGAAGTTAGGGTTCCACAAATGTTCGAGTTCTCACAATGGCTTCTCCTCATAATGGGGACCTTACAACTTAGAGCACCATGGATCATTTGTGGTCCATTGAGGGTGGAATATTGAGTATATCTAACATAGAAAACACACCCAAAGATTCTAATGCGTGAAAGATTCGGTTTCCTTTCACTCCATGCCTCCTCAAGTGTCATGTCATTTACCCCTGATGTGGGACACCTATTCATCAAGTACACAACACTAGATATAGCATCTACCCAATATGTTAAAGGCACATTCATTTCATTTAACATACTCCTAGCAATTTCAACGATATACCTGTTCTTCCTCTCTGCCACCCAATTTTGTTTGGGAGTATACTTGCAAAGTGAGTTGCCTCTTTATACCTTGGTACTTCAAGAAATCACAAAAACCATGGGGGAAGTATTCTCCCCCTCCATTTAACCTTAGGTTTTTTATGTAGCAATATGTCTCCTTCTTGTGAATCTTTTGAATCTTTTGAACACACCAAACTTAAGGTTTCGATATAGCAACATGTCTCCTTCTTTTGAATTCTTTTAGTTGTTTGTAGCAACATGTGCTTTGAATCTTTTGAACATATCAAACACATGATTTTTTCTTTATACAATACAATTATACTTTTCTTGAGTAATCATCAATGAAGGTTACAAAGTACTTGTTACCTACAAGAGAGGGCTCATTGGTTGACCCCCACACATTTGTGCACAAGGTCTAACACACCATGTGCTACATATCCACTCTTCTTGAAGCGCTGCCTAGTAGACTCGCCTAGTTGACAAGCTTCACACATCTCATGCAACATTGGTAATGAAAAATGTAATAAAACTCTTCCCAATCGCCTCATCTCCATGACTTTCAACCTTTGAATGTGATGTGACCATAGCTTTTGTGCCACAAATCCAAATCTCCAATCTTCTTGTCTCCATAGATGATGAACATTTCCTTGTTGCTTTGTCCTTTGTCAATGTCAAGAGTCACGAACATCCTTCCTTCCTTCTTTCCTTTCGCTATCAACGCATAGCCATTCCTTGGGTCTTCAATAAAGCATCATTTGGGGTTGAACTTTACTTGGTATCCCCTTTCAACCATATTTCCAATAAAGATAAAGTTATTTGTAATATTGGAACATCCAATACCTCAAATAGTCCACTTGCTTTGCAGTTGCCTTCAAGCTTCACATCTTCCATTTTTTGTATCTCATGCTCTGTGTTGTCTCTTATCTCCACAAATCCTCTTTGCTTGGGTGCTTGAAGATTGTTGAATTACTCCTATCTACTTGACATCTAGTTATTACAAACACTATCTACATACCACACCTCATCATGTGATTGACCTTCACTACTATGCTTCATAGCTAACAAATTCTCATTTATTGTATTGGTTGAGGACTTTACATAGTTACCTTGCCCTTTGTAATTGTTCCCACCTTGCTTTTGCCAAATATATAAGCATCCATTTGCATTGGATGCTTGCTTCCCACAATTGAAGCATAGTATCATTGCTTCCGACGATTGAAGCATAGTGTCCTTGCTTCCCAAAATTGAAGCATCCATTTGTATTGGAGTAGCCTCTACCTCCATATCTTCCTCCTCTACCTCTTCCTCTTCCTCTTCCTATTGATGATTGACCTTCATCTTGGCTTGATTGACTCCACTGATAGCTTTGGCTGCCTTGTTGGTAGTTGCTTCTATCTCTTCCTCTTGAGCCACCTTTGTTGCCTTGCACAGAAGAGTTGGTCTTGGCTGCCCTTTGACTTTTTGCCTCCATGATTGGGCTCTTCAATCACCATAAGAGAAGTAAGTTTCTCAAAATCATGTAATGAATCCCTTACATACACAGAGGTTTTGAATGCCTTCCAATTATCATCTTCTCTAAGCCCATTAATGTGTGGGCAACTAGGTCATCATCATCTATGACACATCCTATTGAACCAAGTGCATTAGAGATCTCTTTTACGTTGAGTATGAAGTCATTTGATGACTTCCTAAGGTTTTTTTTGATGACTTCCTAAGGTTTTTGATTTCTTTCTTGAGCTGAAATTTTCTAGCCTTTGTAGATCTAGAGCACAACCTTTCTAAACACTCCCAAACCTTCTTAGATGTATCTAGATCTTTGATATGACCTATCACGGAGTTGCTTATGCATTGAGTTACAATGAAGAACAATCTCCTATCCCTTTCTTCCCATTCTCTAATGGCAGGTATATGCGGATCTATGTATGGATTCACCTTAGTGCCACGAACCAACCCCCAAAGACCCTTTCCCATGAGGACGTTAGAGATTCTAAACTTCTAAGGTTGGTAATTTCTCTTTTTTAGCTTCTCTATTTGAGTTATAGTCTCCGTTGTGTATGAGACTATATAGTGTCTCCTAAGCCCTCCTCATATTGTAATAGATATGAGAAAGAATGATATTTTACCTTCCCACATGAGCCTCCACTTTTCTTGAACCTTCGGTGATGATAGAAGCTCCCCCTTGCTTCAAATGCTTCTTCAAATCTTATTAGTCTTTGCTTCAATCTTTAGCTCTCAAGCAACTTCAAGGCCTCCTCTTGACGTCCTCAATGCTTAGTTCTCAATGATGAGCTCTAATACCACTGATGGAGTATATCCACTCCTAGTTGCAACAGAAGATTGATGTGCCCTTCCTAAGATCAAACAGTTCACTATCATAGTCCACCAAAAATTGAATTGCTCTCTTGAATAGAGGATTGAGCCTGTGACATTTCGCACAATAAAACTAGACTCTCTAATATTTCCAACAAGCCATAAATATCACTAAATTTGACCATTCAACCTCCTTGTGCAAGACAGACCAGAATCTGCCCAAACTAGTAGCTTATACCTATGTGTACCTCTTCACACACACACACACAACTTTAGCTAGTAGGGGTATAGCTTAGACCTGGAGTGTACACTCCTAATCAGATCCTAAAATTGCACAAATGAATCTTGAGGATGTTTAGGACTTTTTTTCAAGTTCTTGCTTATATAATGCTCCAAAACTTGGTGTAGAATTTGAATTCAAAACATGCCTCCAAAATCCCCCACTTTTCTTCACAAATAGATGGAATATTGAGTTGAAAAACTCGTGGAATAGTGTTTGTGAACTTTAGCAAAAAGTGAAGTGATGTGACACGAGTTAAGCCTTGTTTCATGCAGATTTGATCTTGTACATTTCTAACATGTTCTAGGTCAAGAGAGAGTATGCAAATTGTACCTTTTGATTCTTCATAGCGATCAGCATAGAATTTTGCAATTGGGGATTTGCCAACAATCAAGCAGTTAGGTTTTCTAAGCCTAACTAGTTGTCAACTTAGATCGCTTAAATAGATTGATATTCTGAGGGGATTATAGTTTTGAAACTATAGGATAGTATGAAAATCCTCACTAGAGGGGTCTGCTTCATCAAGGTTGATTAGACTACCGTATAAGCCTTCTAGCATAGACATTTGATCCTAATTAAAATCTGACTCACTATTTGATGAGGTCACATGGAAGTGACTTGAATGCAAGTTGCTACTTCCTATAAAAAATGTGTGACTTCTAATAGATTTCCTCTTGCAAAGTATCCTAGTATATCACACATGCATGTACACTTCTTTTGGTGTGGAAAAGAAACTATTGAAGCAAGGTCACATGCACAAAAAGACTTAAAAATAGAATTTCTCTTCTCAACTTGCAGTCATAAATTCAAGATATGTCACGCTTTCAAAGGATTTGAAAAATAGTGGTCTTTCCCAATAGAAGCTTTTCTCTAAGTGAAACTCACAATCTTAAATCTTTCAATCATGACATCCCACTAATTTTTTCTTGGTTTTTGATCAAGTAAAGTTCTCCATGTTTTTTATGTGCACAATATGCTCCAATTTCAATATATTTTTCCAAATTATGTCCTTTCTAGAAGAAGTCCAAGGAAAATGAAAGAAAAATAAAGAAATCGAAGGAATTTTTCTAATCAACTGAAATTATATAATCACAATTCTAAGTACAAAAAAATCACTTTTAACACCCAATCCTACCTGTGAAGGTAAGAACAAAAGTTAAAAATGAAATTCTTACAATGGAGTACAGAACTTAACAAAAAATAAGTAACAAGCATACTAAGTGACTTACCTACAAGCTTCACAATCCATAAAGCAAGTTATCTACATGTGATTGATGCTTTCCACAACAATAGTGCCAAAAAGTGTTGAAATGTAATACATGGCATGCTCATACACCTTTACTTTGTCATGCACTAAAAAGTAAGCCTCTACATAGTTTTAATGGTAGTAATAAGCAGATAGGATGGTTATGATCTCTAAATGTAGGGAATGTTATGTTGCTCCCTTGCTTGCTCCATTTGCAACTTCTTTATGAATAAATCATCTATTTCCTCAATTGAGGATCTTGAAGCACTAGAGGAAGGTAACACTTCACTCTTGGCACGTGGTGGTGGAATTTTTAGTTTTCAAACTAGGTTAAGCCTCCAAAATCCAGCATTCTTTGATTGATTCTTTTAAAGTGGTGAGTCCTAGAATGTACACAAAAGAATGCAATTTCCCATTCAAAAACCCTTCTGAAAAGAGAAAAATCATTTTTCTTTCAGGTGGTCTTTTGCTAGTTGAGCATCTATCTATGTAGTGTTTAAAGCATCTAGTCGCTATAGGGATGGAATCATGAATTGGGGTCGCTTTTTACTCCTCTCTTTGAGAAATCTCGAACAAAAAACCTCTAGCAAGACTTCTAGATTATCAAACATCCCTATGGTTGATGGTTGAAATCATGAGAGTGGAGTTCCAACAAGAGTTAAGCCAAAAGCTTCATACTAAGTAAAGAAATCAATAATTTGTTATGCACTTCTTGAATCGGCTACATGATCATAAAGATCAGTAGATCTTCAATATTATTTTTCTACGCACTTTCCCACTTGGGATGGTTGAAGGTCTATGCTTTTGTCTTGAATCCTTTGCATTAAGTCTAAAGTTGTGCATTTTCTTGTATCAAGTGAGCATTTTGTTCTTGAGGTAGTACCCGAGCTTGGAATCTATCTGGTGGCATGCCTTGAAATATAGAATTAACTTCATCATTTGGATTCTCAGGAGGATTCACAAAGGGATTAGTGCTCGGTGTTGGTCTTCCTCTATTACCTTGCAAATAAGATCCTTTATTCCCTATATTACCTCCAATAGAACGTTGGGAATAAAGACCTCTATGTGATGTTTTTCAATCATGTATCTCTGAAGAAGAGTTTCTTTCCTTGTCTCTAAACTCAAGAGGTAAACTCCAAATATAAATATTATGAAACTCATACACTATCACTCTTTTAGAAAGTGGAGTTATTGCATTGTTAGACCGATATTTCATGTGAGTGACTTCTCATTGATACAAGTGTTGTAGCTAATGTGATAAAATTTTCCCTTGTATAAACACTTTGGGCCAAGATAACACCATTACAAGCCTTCTTGATAGGCTTAGGAGGTATTCAAACCCCGTGTGTTGGAGAAGTTACACTTCCAAGGCATCTAGGAAAGGCCAAAACTCAGGTGAAATTTTTAATCTACAAGGACAATGATCTAATAGAACATGACATCCTTGGATAAGATTGGCTCTCTGACAATTTTGTAGGTCTCAACTTAGAGACTGACACATTGATCCTCATGTGGGAGGGAAAAGACGTATTAATACCTCTTTTCACTTCCTCCTTATCCATGGGCTGAGCCTTCCTCCTATAGAAAACCTACAGCAAAACAATTGCATGTTAATCAAAATAAAACTAAAGAAACATAGACAAGTACAACCACAAATGAAGATCTTGGGAAGACACAACTCTCAAGTGGGGAAACAACATTGGCTAGCCAAGTCCCTTGTGGTTGCACAAAGATCTCAAAAATAACTCTAGGTTTCCAAAAAAGTGGTAACTCCATATGAGGTTTCTTCTCGTAATCGCAAGAAGAAACAAGCCTCTCACAAAAAGCCACTTTGAGTAGCTAGACCACATCATAGTGAGGCACAACCGATCGCTACATGCATTTGGATACCCAATACCCTTAGAGCAACCAAGAATCAATCCAATCAAGTTTGGATTCCAAAATCTATCCTTCAGGATCATTGTACACTATTCAATAAGAAGTCCATGAACCCATGGTCACAAAAACACATGCGATTTCATCCATCAAAGAAAAAGCAACCACAACAAAGCCTAGGATTATTCAAAAGTGGGTACCTAAAAATTTTCAACCAAAATCCAAGAAGAACACAATGCATACAATGTGGTTTCCAAAGAAATGTATTGTCCCTCTTCTTAATCCCATAGTCAACCCTTCACCAATCATTGAACATATGAAACTACTCACCATCAGAGTGCATGCAAAACATATAAAAGCATTGTTCTCAAGATCTCCATAATACCTATGCACATCACACTCTTTTAACTCATGCATATGTTTTTGAATGCGTACTATATATATGTACATATATGTTATTTTCTTTTCCATATTCAAAACTAACAAACACTAGGCATCCAAAACTTCCAATTGAATGATACAAGAACTCGAGCATAAAGAGCTCATTTATCAAGAAGAGAGATACCTCTTTGTGCAATAACCATATAATTCATGCATAACCCTACCTTTGTCACCATATCGTATCCTTTTCACTAGTATACATCAAATATAGGGAAACATTACACAACCTTGCATAAGACATGGCTATCAAATCCTATGCAGACCTTTATATGTGAGGATACTTCACATATATACTTTTTTTTTAACTTGCATATTTCTTTTAGTGACCACCACTCATCTACTCACATACATTACAAGAGAAGTGTCATCATGATCTTCTTTTGGACAATGGTTATTAGTGAAAATGATGATTGTCATTTTTTAAAAATATATGCCTATTATCTGTGGGCATCAGGCCAATCCCATGGCCACGAATAGTCATTTTCTTCAAACTACACATTTAGACAATTCAAGTGAAACCTAGCAGGAAGGACGCTACCCAAACTTATCTCACTTAAGAAGATTTCTTAGTTCACAACTCTTATGGATAGCGATGTGGGCTCATTAGGCACCTTGCCATGTCACTAAAAGGTCTTCAAAGCAATTGGTTATTCAAGATTTCCAATATTTTTCTACTATACTCTTGGAAGACATGCATGTGAAGTCAAGAGTGGGGCTATGATAAGTTAGAAGAGTAGATTGAACGGGGCAAAATTGTGAGAATTGTTTTGACCGGTAGGATTTGAATCATAGTGTTATCTTTTGATTGCAATTTTTGCTAGACTTTGAAGTAGATTAAGTTTATATTGAAGTGTGCAATTTTGGCACAGTGAGGTTACTTCCAACAAAGAAGTGTTTTCAAAAGCTACCAAACCTTGAAATATCCACAATGAATGAGTAGTTCTAAAAAATATTAATGGGTCACGCTAGATTATATTTCCACATGTCCCCCAACATATACCAAAGCACAAAGCATACTCAATTATGATGCTTATTTGTGATTACTTAAGTTTGTAGAATTGTATGATTCTCCCATCGATAATTTCACATGTGACATGTCTCTAAGACTTGAGAAGGGAGGGTTGATGGTGCATGTGGAAACCTTGCCATTCCTTAACCAAACTCTCCTTGAATCACACAACAAAATGTAGATTGAAAAGGAAGGGGCACGTATACTCACTACAAACATAGAGAGATTATCTCTAAGGAGCTAATGACATTATAAAGCCTATCTCTATTTAACCTATTTTAATGAGCTAGAAAGGATAATTTCCACTTAAGAGAAAAAAGCAAGAGTTCATTTGTATAAAGTATTCTTAGTTGAGTGGAAGGATGATGGTTCAAAGATAGTGCTAAATGGAAAAGAGTGATCACACTTCATAGACAATTTCTCAAATATGATTTACCTTCTCAAGGGTCTTCCTCAAGGAAACATTTTCCTGGGAGAGAATAGGGCCATACAATAAAGAAGTGACCATGCATACGTACATGTGGAATTTAATGGAGAGGCCATCATAATTCTCTATCTCTTGACACCTTCGAGTAACCAATTTTGGGGAAAAAAACTGACAAAAGAGGAAGGTGTCACACAATGTGGTGCGTAAACAGTCACTTAAATTTGTGAGACCATGGAAACATCATATGTGAAGTAGAAAATGTATTTTTTATGTGTGTTTTAATCGTGCGGTGAAAGCTTCATCTTCAAGTTCATCAATCTATGTCCCCTAAATCTATCTCTTTAGAACGAAAGTGCCTCTATAGCCCCTCAAAGTTTAACTTCAAAAATTCAACTTCAAACGCACATAAAGTGAAACAAGCCAAAGAGGCCCATTTTCGTGCCACAAGGCTCAATAATGCCAAAAAGACTACTATTATATGCTCAAATTTTTCTAACAAAAGCACTATGGGCCCAAAAATTCTTTGCAACATTCAAACTTCCTAAAAGTTAACCCAAGTGATACAAATCTAAAATGATTTTGTTCTACATTACTACTGAGCCGATTTGATCTACTCATTGTATTTTCTTGCACCATCCTAAAGTCTAAGCTTGATAAACCACTTATGGTTCTCTAAAATTTACAATAACGCTCATATTGCAATATAAATCAATGCACTTCCTAATGCCTTTGCATGAACTTTCACCCGAATAAAAAAAAATCAATTAAAGGTGTTGGATCAACTATATGAACTCAAAGATGATGGCAATATGAATCACAAGTATAAAAAGACTTTTTTTATATAAGAGGAAGTTCGATTGAGGCCTAGTCTCCCTTGCTTGAATTAATAAAAGAGCAAGTGTACAATGAAGGGGGATTGTGCCATTGGGATCCCCCTTGTAGTTGTCTATAAAGTTAAATTCCAAAAAATTCTAGACTCCTTTGAATACAAGGATATATGAGGACAAGCAAAGGTCAAATCAAAGAACGTATGAGCACTAGTGCCTATGCTCGATTGAGATGCAAGCATTGTGGATCAATGCCAATGTCCATACACAGCAAGGTGGAGAAACCATGGCCCCCTACTTTTCTCACCTTTCAAGATGAATATTGAAGGTTTGAAATTATCTCTTCTTAGGAACGATGAAGACATCAATTTCTAATTCATAATAGAACTTGGAAGCTCTTAATGGGTCCCATTGACAACAAAATGGAATAAAATCACTCATTACACCTTAAAATTTCCAAAACAAAAAGAGGTCTTTGACTTGCTAGACATTAATAAGCCCCATTTTCACACTTCAAGTTGATTGCTAACATATGAGGTTACAGCATATTCTCTCCCCATATACACTTTACATCATCCTTTTGTGTCCTTCAACAATTGTCACACCTTAGCCTTCAGGTTTTGAAATAAATGTTCACATAAAGGTATTGTTCCTTACCTCCTATCTCTACTTGTTCTCTTTATTACAGTACACAATGTAACATTGAACTTAGGCTGTCGGACATGCATGGACTAGTGGCAAAGCCTTGTTCTGCTCGAGTCGACAACTCAAGTTCACATTCTGCCTTGGTCTGGCATATCTGTATGTATCTACATGTGTAGGGCTGTCCACCCCTTACCTGTAGGATGTAAAGAGTGGCTCTACCTTAAGGAGTTATCTGTGTCGTTCCAAATTTCTAATTCATCCATTTACTTTGAAGAAGAAAAAAAGGAAGCCTAGGTTACTCGAAGTTGGAAATTCATAGATATCCACTGAACATTTGGATAGCTCAATTCCACCTTAAGGATAGCACATTGGCTGGTATCTATGTCTACATAAATAAGACATTCGCTCATTAGTATTCTTGTCTATATAGTACGTAAGATTTACTTTTGAAGTCCAAGGCATCTGATTAAAAAAAAAGCACGCATGCACACACACACACACACGAAAAAGTGTGAAACGTTCTCCTCGAACAATATTCATCTTACAAACGAATACCAAGCTTGTTTTGTGCTGCGTGTTCAATATGGGGCTCTTATTCCTATTTTAATAATCATACTTACGTACTACTAACTAGACACTAGAAACCCTTAGTCTCAAGCTTTGCGTTGTTTTGTTTCACATATTACACTTTTCCACCGAATCAGAAGAAAAGATAGAAAATTTTAGGGAATTTTTTACAAAATCTCCCATAAATTCTCAGGATGGTTATAACATGCATGTTTATTGTGCTCTTTTATCTACACAAATTCTGCATTATATAGAGAGAAAATTAAAAGATAAAAGCAAAAACAAAACATGTACATTTCATGAAATTTTTTCCAGATAATATGACCAACTGCAGCACTTTTCATAGAGTCCAAAAAATGACAGAAAAACTTACAATCTCAACCCAAAAAAGGCATAAAAAGAACAAAGTAAAAAACATGAAACAAAACTCTGGAAATAGCAACTAAAGAAATTACATTGTCAGAATTAATGTTAAGTGGCAATCTTTTAGAATCGTCGATATGACCATCACAAACTTAAAATAGATAATATCAAAAATAGATCATATGAATTAATGCAAAAATTGTTGACATAATAAAAGATGGTCCCACTACTAATGTGAATAGAGGTTTGTATCACATTGTCAGCTATCTCACATGCCGGTCTTTAAAAAGTTTGCCCCCCAACATATCAAGACTGCACAGGACAATCTCTAACAACAGAAGCTGGGCCCTCTACAAGATAGCCTGCCTCTCTCCTCCTCCCCCATATAATATACATAGCCGCAGCTCACTTACATTTACATGACATGTAATAGACTATACCACGACACCCCATGACTATGTCTTAAGAATCAAGGATAGGCCCAATGTAGAGCTGGCAGAAGAAAGACAATGGATTTCAACAGGCACAGCCACCAGGCTGTGTCTGGCTATCTTGGCTAGGATTCTCTGTTGGATTCAGCTTGACATCAACAAGACCTGCTTTATTGGCTGATGAAAGCACTTCCATGCCAGGTAAAGCTGCTGCAATTTTACGGAACAATGCCTGAAATGTGGGTCAAGAATCTGATGACTGTAAACACTACTAATGGCATCACAAGTAACAACATTTTCTATAAGCAAATTTGAGCACTAAAACCTTGATGTTGAAACCTGCTTTGGCACTGGTCTCTATGAACATAACTCCAAACTCCTTTGCTTTGGCATCACCTTCTTCTATCGAGACTTGCCTGACAGAGAAGTTGATGTTGTTAATTAACGACTCTATGTGCCACAAAGCCCATACAATGGCATACCTTTTGTCTACCAAATCTGTCTTGTTCCCTACCAGCATGATAATTACATCACCACCTCGTTCAGTACGTACTTCTTCTACCCATCTAGCAGTATTTAGGAAAGACTGCCTGTCTGCAGCCAATTAATTAATACATTGTTTAGGAGTCAGGATGATCAACTATAGAAACAGCAACTGCATGATACACCTACTTGCAACATCATACACAACAACAGCAACAGAAGAATCCCTTATGTAGCTTGGAATCAAGCTTCGAAAACGTTCTTGTCCAGCAGTATCCCTGGAAAATTTAGAGGAACACAATATACATTTTAGTATTTGCATGATAACCCAAAACATGTGTTTTATTCAAAAATGAAGTCAAGGAAGGTGCATCGACAAATTCTTGACACACATTGACTTCAGAGTCCAGTAAAAAGTTAGAGCCAACTAAAGGACAACTCCACCATCAAAGAAAACACGACATGAGCCAAAGCCTCACATACACAGCGACTCTTAACTACCCAGCCTTCAGAACTCTTATTCATGTCTCTTTAGCGCATTCTCTTCATGGTCTTCCCTCCCCAACATGGCCTTCGCTTCCCTTACAACTTCAGATGGTGGGAACATACATTGACACTTGATTTGATTATATTTGTGGCATTAGGACTAAAATTATTGACAAATTCAAAAATAACACAAGCAACCCATCAAAGCATAAGTCATAGAGGTTGACTACAGATAACATGTTCATGGGGGGCAGCAAGAAAGAAAAAGACGCTGTGAGGGGAGGGGGGAGTAGAGGAAAGAGAGAGAGGGGGAGAATTGTATTATTCTCTAGTCGGGACCAACTTGGCCCATGAAACAAATCATAAAAACATAAGAAGGTAAACCCTGTTATTAACAGAGGAAAAGAAAATGCTGAGTAAATAATGATACATGCTGGACAATACAAGCTCAACAGGGTGTACAAAAACAGGATGGAGAAAGTGAAACTAAATGTTACAAGAAATAACCATGATAGATGCATATTGTATCCATGCTCCATCCTGAGCATGGAGAAGTTGCAACACAAAAACAATAAATAGACCTCCAGACCTGAAATGCTGGGCATTGAGACCGATTTGAAATGCGGGAAGACATTAACCGATATGAAATGACATTAATACATGTGCAAGAAACATTGAGCTTCAAGCCCATCAGTGCTCTTATTCAGTATTTTCATTATCTAATCTTATGCTTCACTTAGATATAACAATACTTTCATCACCAGGTGAAGCACAGCCTGAATGAATAGAGAAACATGAACGAACAGCCAGATATTTCGAACATTGGTATCATGGCTGCAATCCTCTTCCTGAGGCCCATCTTCACTTTGTGTCAACAAGCTCAAAGATCCAAACCCACCCTCACCCCCATATGCAACTTCAACATCTGATCTTACATCAAGAGAGATTCACTTCACATTTGCATGGAAATGATATATCTGTAACCTGCCATGACCAGTTAAGCAATAAAACTTTGCTCCAGGTCAACTTTCTGATAATGTTTCTCGAACTGTAATGACAGATGAAACCATTTCTGAAGGCACGCCATGCATGACAAAAGATGAAATCGCCCGTGCCACTGCCATTATTCCAGGATAATGTATCTTGATTTTGCCTTAACCACCGTATCAGGATCCAGAACATCTGAGGGTCCATATTTGTACTCTTTTCCCTCCCCCCCTTTTAGCTTTTGGCTAAAAAATTGAATCCTTTCAGCCAAATAATCCAGCATGCCCGCAAACACATTTGTGATAAGTGCAAATAAGCATGCAACCCACATCCATTCCCTCTTTTCCAATAGATTGCTTATTTTCTTCCCTTAGCTTTTGGTTCCAAAATTGAACCCTTTGAGCCAAATTCCACTGCATGACTAATAACTATCCCATTTCAAATACATGCAACTAAGCATGCAAAAATGGTGATCCAAACAAGAACAACATGCTTCACTCCCTTGTTTCATCACGGTTACTTTTGCCATTTTAATCTGTAGTTCCCATCATTTCCTACATTGACAAATGCCTCGAAAAGACTTCTGTTTGTCTTTGCTCCTAAAGTTTCTAAAATACTTTCCACAACATACATCGAAACGCTCTGCTCCAAAGCACCTTCTTAGATATGAAATTCGGGCTCCTTCAAAGGCATGATAATATATGGGCTATATAATATATGGGCTATCAGACAATAGGGATATTTCAGATTCCACTCATATTTGCGTAATTGAAACTTGATCCAGACAGGTTTTCATTTATCTCACGTTAGAACCTATATTATATGGAACCACCATTTCTTCTGGACGGCATTGGAACTACTATCAGGCATGGTTGCCAACTATTTTTCATACTTAATCTAGTCTATACATAAAGCTTATTTTTTTCTTGTTTGATCCTTAAATTTGTGGGAAAATGTGTGTAAAAAGTACTGATGTAGACACAGGACCAGCAGCAAATAAGTGAAGAAGAGAAAGGAGAGTAGGTTGGAGAACTTAAATTGGTACCAAAAAATAGTGTTTATAATTTTACTAAAATATACACAGATTGTGACTCAAAGATCTCTACTCAACAAATGTTGATGTTGAAGACCACCAGATCATCTCCAAACACGAGTGCATGGTTGTTACCAGACCTGTATGATTCCTTTGCCATACTTATTCCATACTCGTCTGATACCTCACATATGAAATGTACATCATATTTGACTTCTTTTGTAGCATTGTATATCGAAATAAAGCCAAAATATGACATAATCAGCAATTAGAAGACTTGGGAGAGTCAAATAAGTCCTTCTGTAGCAACCGGCAGCAAATATGAAAGATGTCCAGCAGATCAGCACTCATATACAGCAAAAATAACAGATGCTATACTGAAAGTAACAACAAGACCAGCACCAGCAGGGTAAAGAATTCTGAATCAGCAATCAAAGCTGAAGTACATTGTTAGATCTCCATGATCCTCCCTACTAGATGAGTCAAGACATATAAGCTATTCACAAACAACAAAAGGGAACACATCAGACTCACCTCCCAGCCATAGAACCAATACATGATCAGGCCCAAGCCTGAGTTTGCAGCACAACAGGCAGCCACCTCCAAGTGCTGGTGTCCCATACCACCAGCCCCCACCAATACAAGTGATTGAGGCTCTGTCAATAGAGGCCAGGAGTCAAATCGTGGCAAATGCCAAGAATAGCAAATGAGAAGCCTTTAGTCCTATTTATACGACTCAACTCAAATGACCCAATTCACTGGCTGGACCAGTAAACATTGGCCAAAAAACCTCCGGGCCAAACGCATGCTCTAGATGCCCATCTAGGTGACCTAAAACGATCTGGCAAAAGCTGGTGAATCCAGGACCTTCACCTGGCAAATTGTGCAAAGAATACGCCAATCCAACATAGCCCATACTTTATCACGGTCAATATGCATGCCATCGACTGTGATGACATGGCCAAGATAAAGTAATTGAGTACAAAAGAACTCGCACTTACTCTATTTTACATACAACCTATCTTGCCACATGATGGGCAAGACGAGACATAGGTATTCTATACGATCCTCCAATGTCTTGCTATATACAAGGACATTGTTGAGAAACACCATTACCCACTTTCCCAGGTATGGATGAGACACATTTTTCATCATCTTCTAGCAAGTGGAAGATACGTTGATCTGGCCAAAAAGCAAGTCCAAAAGCTAGTACTGTGCATCCCGTGTATGAAACATGATGCTAACTAGACCTAGGATCAATATTGCTGAAATAACAAGCAGTCAAGAGTTGATCTATAAGGTCATCCATCCTTGGTAGCAAATACTTGCTTTTGATGGTCACCTTATCGATACCCTTGTAATCAACACAAAGTGCATCCCTCCAACCTTCTTCGTAAGGAAAAAAAGGAGTGCCCCATGGGCTTATTTTTTGGGCTCAATGAGATCCCTTTGCAAGTCAGACCTTGATCTTCCTAGCTATCTTGTCTTCCTCAATCTTGCTAAACCTGTGGGTCTAAGGGGAGACAAGATGGCTATTGAGCTCTACTATGTGGTCTAGCATGCACCAATGAGACCAAGGAAACTTGTCCAATAAATATGGTGGAAATATGTCCACGAACTCACATAATAATGAATTCAACGCCTCCTTGATCTCAACACCATGCTCTGACAAGCACTCATGTCAAGCAAACCATGCATACCTGCATCATTGATAGACATAGAACGACATGAAAAAGAAATATCAAAAATAAGAAAATTGAATATAGCATTAATATATTGAGACCTCGGAGTAAGAAGAAAAAAAGTGATCAAATTTACTAGAGATGAATCAGAGGAAATATAGCACTTTATCATGTGAAACCTATCATCAAGAACAAAATTGATCCTCTGTGAAACATAATCCACATACAGTCTGTCTTGTGGGAAAACCACCGAATGCCTAGTGTACATCCACATGTACATGCTCAAGGCTCATCATCCCGAAATCCAAGACTTAGGAATATTACCACATGCGGAGGTCCATCTATTGCTCTCGCTCTCTCGACACTCCACATAATGAACAAGTGGATGGTATACAAGAACTCTCTCAAGCCTAAATTCTTACACTACATGAGGAGATGAAATTGTGTGTAGAGCTTTTGTCGAATAGCACTACAATGGCATAGCCGTTGATCTTGCCAGTCTCCTCTTGTGTAGGTCCTCCTTTGTTGCCAAACGGCATAGTTGTGTCAATAATTCTCAATCATTAAGGGAAAGCCATCATCCATCTTGATCTAGCTCTAATACCACTGAGAGAACTTAGAGAAGCTTGCAAGAGCTAGAAAAGTGAGTTCCTAAGTGATGAAGTTTGGTCCAGCCAACCAGCACAGGATAAGCCCTTGAGCTTTTGGAGAATCAGATCGACCTTATAACCAGATAGGTTTGCACATTGACTAGCTCAAAAAACTTGCTATGTTTGAATGAAACAATCAACTTCATCTCCTCATAGAAGCTAGCATGATTATAATTGGAAAGGTTCCTTTTAGAGAAAGTGCTAACCACACTCCGCATTTGTGTAGCAAGGCTACTGCCAAGCAATGGGGCCCTTAAATAAGGCTTCTTGTTACACTCGAGAGATCATCAACAACACGTGCAGTCGAGTGCCCCTGATACTTTGCTAGAATGCTTACTTAACTTCCTCTGCCACAAGAAATTGTTCATGAAACTACACAAAGAACCCTTTGTCTAAAAAGACCAACTTTTTTTTTCGGGAAATAAATATGAATAAATAAAAACAAGTCAACCAAATAAAATAGAAAGTAAGACTAAAGAATAATATAAATAAATAATAAAACACCCAACAACAACATCAATAAACAAACAAACTACCAGATACACATAAACAGCCAAAAAGTATAGAATAAAAAGATATAAACAAAATAAAGATTACCTTAATACTTAAATTTAAAAATTATAAATATATTGAAAAAATTATTATTTAAAAAAACCAAAAAAAAAAAACAAACAAAACAAAACAAAAATAGATATAATTTATTTATTATTTGAAAAAAATGCAAATTTTAAACAAAAACAAGAACAAAACGAAAAGTGCATCTTCAACTTCTCTGTCTGTCCAAAACAAGAAGTATCAGAATTAAAGTTTATCATGCATAGCTTGGACAAATAGCTATGACATCCCTACTCACGTGTGTGTTTGTGTGTATATGTATGTATATGTGTGTGTGTGTATATATATATATATATATATATATATATATATATATATATATATATATATATATATATATATATATATATATATATATATATATATATATATATATATATATATATATATATATATATACACACATACATTACAAATTGAACAATGTGCACAATAATATAATTTATAATGTATTTATAAACTATGTACCACTTGTGGATATACAAGGAGTTTGGAGGTGTGGAGTACGATGTGGGATCATATGTAAACTGTTTCAGTCTAAAAGAAATAAAACTCTTTTGCAAGCTATGTCAGCCTTCATATAAAGTTGCTACACACACATATTAAGCTAAGTTCACATGTAGGAAAATTGTCTGAAAATTGCTAATTTATGCAAAAATGTTTTTTCCCAACAGTCAAGTATGAAAAAAATATCAGACGTCCGATGCAGACGTCCGATAGGAAAATTTTGGATTTCAGACGAGTGGGAAAAAAACTAGGTGTATATATATATATATATATATATATATATATATATATATATATATATATATATATATATATATATATATATATATATATATATATATATATATATATATATATATATATATATACACATACGTAGTTATTTTTGTGCGCGTATGGAATTTTTTTCGTACATACAAAAAAGTACAC
>CM035406.1:45532326-45534826 GCA_020310875.1 Ceratopteris richardii | reverse complement strand
GGTAACAGCTCAAACCAATCATTCCGATTATAGTTGATGGTGCAACGAAGATATTCTTCTAGGGCTTGATTCACCCGTTTTGTTTGTCCATCAGTCTGTGGAAGATTGGCTGTAGATAGTTTAACTTGAACACCAAGGAGCTTGCAAAGACTATTCCAAAAGCTGGATATGAACCGTGGGCCTCGATCACTGACAATATCATCAGGCAATCCATGAAGCCTAAAGATGTATCTGAGGAATAGCCTAGCAGTGGTTGCACCTGTGATTGCCTTGGTAGTTGGAATGAAGTGTGCCATCTTTGTAAATCTATCCACTATAACAAGAATGGCATCATACCTGTCTGACTTCGGGAGGTCTCTTATGAAGTCCATAGATAATGAAGCCCATGGCCTTTATGGAATAGGTAAAGGCTGTAAGAGGCCATGAGGTTTATGTCGTGGTACTTTAGATCTATTGCAAGTGTCACAGGTTCGGATATATTCTTTGACTTCCTTCCACATTTGAGGCCACCAAAAATCCCTTGATATAAGTTCTATTGGTTTATTCACTCCAAAATGTCCTGCTACAAGGTTGTCATGATGTTGTTGAAGTACTTGGATCCAGGGAGTTCCTGGAGGGACATACAATAGGTTCTTACAGAATAGTAACCGATCCTTTTCTTGGAATTCATCTACTTCTTGAATTCTTCCTTCTTGAGTTTTTTGCTTAACGTTACAAAACAATTCATCTCGTGGTAGAGTCTCACGGATCAAATGATTCAAGGCTGAATCTTCATGATGGCTTGAAGAGATAGTTGCTAACTGGAGATGCTCAGGCTTGAGTAATATGCTCTCCTGTTGGTCAAAGGCCTCTTCACCCTTCTTTGGTGCAAGGTAAGATCTTCTTGACAAGGCATCTGACTGACATTGGTGCCGTCCTGGACGATATGTGATGACAAAGTCGAACCTGGATAAAAAGTTACTCCATCGAGATTGCCTTCTGTTGAGGATGCGGGTGGTCATAAAATACTCTAGGTTCTTGTGATCTGTATACACGATAACTTTATGAGATGCTCCTTCTAGATGGTGACGCCAAGTATCAAACGCGTCCACTATGGCAAGAAGTTCTTTATCATGAATTTCATAATTAATTTCTGGAGGAGAAAATTTCCTTGAATTATATGCAACTGGATGTAGGTGTCCATCATCTCCATATTGTGAGAGAATGGCCCCTAGGGCAAAGTCTGATACCTCTGTCTCTAGGAAGAAGGGCTTACTAGAATCAGGATGAACTAGAATTGGAGCAGTAGTGAATGCTGATTTCAAGGTCTAAAATGCTTTTTCTGCTTCTTCGATCCATGAGAATTTGGAGTTCCCTGTAAGCTTGGTAAGAGGTGTCACTATCTTGGAGTAATCTTTGATGAATATCCTATAGAAGTTGGCAAACCCTAGAAAACATTGTACATCTCGAACACATGAAGGTGGTTGCCAATCAAGGATTGTCTGAATCTTCAGGGTCCATAAAAATTCCTTTATCTGATACAATGTACCCTAAAAATTCCACTTCTGTCTTATGGAAAGAGCACTTCTCCAATTTCGCATATAATCCTTTTTCTCTTTGTTTCTCTAGGGCTATCTTTACATGACATTCATGATCCTCTAGATTTTTGGAGAATATCAAGATATCATCAAGGTATATTACACCAAAATCATCTAAATATTCTCGAATGATATCATTCATCATATGTTGGAAGACAGCTTGAGCATTTGTAAGACCGAATGGCATAACTACATATTCAAAATGCCCATACCTTGTTCGAAATGTTGTCTTCCATTCGTCTCCTTCTCTGATCCTGACAAGGTTGTAAGCTCCTCGAAGATCAATTTTCGCGAAGAATTTTGCTTTTCCAAGGCGTTCCAAGAGCTCTGATATGAGTGGTAGAGGGTATTTGTTTTTTATAGTGACTTTGTTCAATCCACGATAGTCTACACACATCCGGAGAGTCCCATCCTTCTTCTTTACAAATAGAATAGGAGCTCCCGCTGGAGATTTCGAGTGTTTGATAAACCCCTTTGCTAGATTCTCATCAATGTTTTTGCGTAGTTCTGTAAGTTCCTCTGGGGATAGTATGTAGATTGGTCCAAAGGGTGGTTGTGCTCCCTCTTGAAGATCTATGGGACAATCATAAGGTCTATGCTCTGGGAGGATATATGCATTCTTCTTTTCAAAAACATCTTCAAAGACTTTGTACTGCATGTATGAAGGCTTTGGCTCCGACATATGTTGGGTTCTTCTGGATATCTCGACGGGTGATTTTATTCTTTTCCCAATTAATGTCTAGATTATGCTTCTTTAACCAGGGCATTCCAATGATAACTAGATGTACTCGGCTCGATATTACATTGAAACATATGTGGGATTCATGGTCACCAAGGTGTACTCTTAATGGTGTGGTTTCCATGGTTATATTCCCATATGCTAGAGGTCGTCCAACTACTACTTCAGCTACTACTGGTTTGTT